>JAQIUQ010000145.1:362500-462003 GCA_030378365.1 Hybognathus amarus
GATAGAACAGATAGATGAACAGATAGATGAACAGACAGACAGACAGACAGATAGACGAACAGACAGACAGACAGACAGACAGATGAACAGACAGACAGACAGACGAGACAGACGGACAGACAGATAGACGAACAGACAGACAGATAGACAAACAGACAGACATATAGATGAACAGACAGACAGACAGATAGATGAACAGACAGACAGATAGGTGTTGTGTTGTGGGTGTTGTCTGAGTAGCTGCATGACTGTCAAGTCTGTAGTCTGGAATAATGAGTTCTCTGACTCTGTGCCTTCAAGCTAACCTGTAATTACCGAATAAATATGCATGTCTTCAGAGAGGTGTGTAGGTGACTGGAGGTTTATTACAGCTGCACTGAGGACAGGAGCGTGTGTGTTTGATGGAGAGAGCGACCGAGGGCCGTCTGGGGTGCAGTGAAGCCTCATTACATTCTCTTGATCTGTCTGGAGATCACGGGATCAAGCCTGTTGGGCTTTTAGGCGCCTGGATGATTAAAGATGCTCCATCAGCGCTCCTGTGTAGTTTTGTGAGCTGTCAGCTCTCAGATTTGATGGGTTTTCACCCTCATTATGTCAGCTTTTAAACCAGAGGAGATGAATGATGTCCTGTAGTGTGTTCAAGCACACATTCACATGATGCTGTTTTTACAGCTATAGTGGCCACCAGTGACTTGTAGTGCATGTATCATAACTTTGAACTTACCTATTGGCTAGTCTTTGCAAAAAAACTTACCAAAATGAACATGAAATAAAATATTTTAAGGAAATCATTGGATATACATTACATCACTCAGAGTGTGTTTGGAGTCTCAGGCTATGTTTACACGGAAACGATTCTAAAGAGAAAACGCAAAAGTGGTGTTGCGCCATCACTTTTTATTCTGCGTTTAGACGAGCGTTTTGTGTGGGAAATCCGCGTGCAAATGGTGACGCAAAAGTGTGTGAAATTCAATGTAGTATGCACTTCAGGTGGCTAGGAGTGCATACTACAACAACACCAAGTCCACGCACCTGCGTACAACCTTCACTGTCAAGCAGACTTTTGCGTTTTACCGTTTACACGGGAACACGGCGGTGGAGCGTTTTAAGATTTCCACTCTGGAGGGTGGTTTCACTTTTTTGCGTTTTTAAGCCTCAAAAACGCCGTCGCCGTGTAAACGAAAGGCACATCCGATAAATATTTTTACGTTTTCACCCGGAATCGTTCTCGTGTAAACGGGGCCTCAGAAAAGTAAAGTTGCTTGTCAAAAATGTATTCAGTTCATTCCAAACGAAATACTCGAAAGGAGCACTTCCTTTTGGATGTTTGAAATGGTGTTATTTTAGTATCATTTATATTTGCATTTTTAATTTTAATTTTAGTTTATGTACTTTTGACGTTTTTATGTTTTTTCTCTTTTAAAAATGACTTTTTTTAGCTCTTTTTTTAGTTTAATTTATTACTTCAACCTCAACTTATATTCATTTTAATGAGTTGCAAAGGCAACTCAGTTTTACTTAAAGTTTTAGTTGTATATAGTAAATGTATATCTTTTTATGAAGCTAATATTCATATATTTAATTTATATTGTAGCTTTTTTCAGTTAATGAAAACTAATATTAATAGTTTTCAGACAAATTTAACCTCATACTGTATGTGTCTTAAAGTTGGAGCGAAGATGGAGATTTTCAGAAAGTTGATCTCCATCTGTTCGTCACAAACACAACACACACTACTAACAAAAAGCCTCTAAAACAAGACTCTAATTACAGCACTTTTATTTATAATTGTTGTTCAAAATTTATTTTATTTTTTTGAGAATGTTTATGTGATGTAAAATTAGAGCCGACCGATAAAAGGATTTTGAAGGCCGATACCAATACAAAATATTTTTGGGTTTTAAAATCCGATATTCTGATATATCGGCCGATATTTTTATTTTTCAGAACGTGCAACAAAACATTAACAGATTTCCCTAACATTAGTTATTTGTAGTTATTTATGAATTTTAACTAACATAATATGATAATGCATTTTAAAAAGAAACTTGTTTCTTTTATTGTCACAACAGAACAGACTGATGATTGTGGCATTAGCTAGCTTTATGGTTAGCTAGTCTATGATGAGCCATAATTTAGCAATGGATAATGTCATACTGCAAATTGTAAAACATACATTTTCAATATAACAGGCCAAGGAGAGATGATACGTCTCATTGCTATAACTGTCACGTGCTATTAAAGAAATACTTCAGTCACATTGTCAAAAGTTAAAAGGACAGTCAGTCAACTACACTGTAACAACGTAACGTAACTATTACTCAGCTAATTCCGCTTCACTCTCGGCTTATTTAACAGCAGCAAAACTGGACATGATAGTCACAAATGTTGTCATGCTTATTTGAGTTAAGAGAACTGATGGGGATGATCTTATAATTGTTATTCAAGCAATGTATGTCTCGTGTATCAACTCAACGAGTGTTGCCAACAGGGACTGTGTAGAGTGCCCTCTGTTGGACAAACTATACAACTCCAAACACTCATGACATGGTTCAAGTGTGTTTCGTCCGTTTTTATTTTATTTTTGAAATATTCATTTATCAGGCCATTATAACTGCCGATACCGATAGTTTGGAAAATGCCTAATATCGGCCGATATAATATCGGTCTGCCGATAAATCGGTCTGGCTCTAATGTAAATCAGTGTCAAGCTGCTGGTTTCCGTGTGCGAGTCAACATCTTGTTTGTGCCCTGTGTTTTTGGCTCTAAAATGAATTCAAGAGCACAAGCCCAACCCCTGTGTTGGTAAAGCAGCTCTTCTAAAGAAACGAGCAGGAAACTTGATCCTGGTTCTGTTTGAACAGATTAAGACTCGAGACTCCAGTAAGCAGAAATGTAGAGGGTTTTACTCAGCTTGAGAATGTCTGAGGCGAGAATTATATTCACTTGAGTCACTTTAGACTGAGCTGTGCTGGAATATGTTTTATTGCCTCTGTGGGCACCAGTGGCCCGGTCCTTTCCCTAGAATTACCTGTGAATCATCCATTGCTCATTTAGGGCCCCATGTGATCTGATACAGTTTATTCTAGTGGTCAATGATCAGGACTAGTTACTATTTTATTTTCTATAATCCACTCCTAATACAACACATTTGTGCACCCCACAGATTTACACACGCTCCGTCATTGAACCTCTTCCTCCTCCGCTCTCCACCAAAGACGCCGCCACATCGCCCATCGCCAACTGCAACCGCTGACGCCTGCAGCCCCACCCCGACACCCTCCAGCACCACCGCCACTAACACCCCCACACCCTCCACCCCGCAAAGTGCGGACAAGACACGCAAGAAGAAGATGACCGATGAGGAGATACTCGAGAAACTGCGTAAGTGATGCAAGAGATATAGCTTAACCAAAATTGGAGGTAAAAATATCCAGAAATAATGATCTAAAAATAATTATTTATTTAATAATACAAATATATATATATATATATATATTTGTGTGTGTAATTGTTATGTAGATATTAATTTATACTGTATATTATAATATAATATGTATATATATATATATATATATATATATATATATATAAAATATTATTTATTTTTAATAAATATAATTATTTATTTTCTAATTAATTATTTAATATAATTATTTTAATTATTTTATAAAAATTTATTTTTTAAAGTTTTTTAAATATATATATATATTAATATATATATATATATATATATATATATATATATATATATATATATATATATATATATATATATATGATTATTATCCATGTTGAAAACAGTTTTTAAAATTTTTATTTCAGGATTCTTTGATGAATAGTAAAGTTCAAAGAACAGCATTTATTTAATTAGAATCTTTTAAATGTCTTTACTGTAACTTTTGATCAATGTAACTCATCCTTGATGAATAGAAGTATTGATTTCTTATTTATTTCCCCCAAAAATAAAATACAAATTCTTACTGACCCCAAACTTTTTAAAGGGTAGTGTTTAATGTAACAAAAACTTTCCATTTCAGATAAAAGCTGTTCTTTTGAACTTTCTATTCATCAAAGAATCCTGAAATAAAAATGTAAAAAACTGTTTTCAACATGGATAATAATCATACATGTTTTTGGAGCATAAAATCATCATATTAGAGTGATTTGTGAAGGATCATGTGACACTGAAGACTGGAGTAATGCTGCTGAAAATTCAGCTTTTTTTCAGAGGAATAAATTACATTTTAATATATATTAACATAAAAAAGTCATTTTAAATTGTCATAATATTTCACAATATTACTGTTTTTTTTGGTATTTTTATCAAAAAATTGCAGCCTTGGTGAGCAGAAGAGACTTCTTTTAAAAACATAAAACATCTTACCGATCTTGAAACTTTTGACCGGTAGTGTATATATATAGAGAATTATTTTTATATAGAAGTATTTTTATTTTATTTATTTAATTCGATTTGAATTTTATTTATTTATTTTTTCCTGACAGCTGGGTTTTCACATTGCTATGCAAGTTCCATGTCTCTCTTTGGGTCTCTTTCTATTAGTATAATAGGATAATAATTTATATTCAAATCAATATTTCATGTCCAATTATTAATTTATTTCATAAGTAGGCCTGTAATAAGTAGGATAATGTTCCGTCAGCAAGTCATTATTGCTGTCAAGGTGTCATCACCCTGTCAAGGTTTATTTTTACACCAGCTGACTGCACATTATATGACATATACAGTATTTGTTTTTGTGAAATTCCAAAATGATTTTATTTCTTGCTTGAGTCATCCATACATTTTTTGTAGATCTAAGTTGTATTATTTTATTATATTTTATATGCATTATTATTATTTAGCATGTCATTTTGGCCGAAATTATTCCCAGTGATTTTTTCTGAGCGGCCCAAGAGATTCATGACTTTCTAAGAACCTGTATCTTATTAAAAACCCCATGCTACAGACGTGCTCAGATCGCCCTCTACTGGTAAGAACGGGATGCTGCTACAGCCATCCAGTGTGTCTTTCCTGCCCCACTCTGTCACTTCAGGCCCGTCTTGGCCAAAGATTTGTCGTTCTTCATCTAAAACATCCATTCATCAACGGTTGCCGGGTTACACATCGAACTGAAGATGTTCCTGTCTTTTCCTTATGTGGCCTGAATTTAAGACTCAGAGACGTCGTAAAACTCTGATTCTTCCTTTCTGTCTTTTCCAAGCCCCTGTTACCTCACTGCCTGTAAATCTGTCTTTTCCCAAAGGTTTAGAGGCCTTTTCATTCTCCCCACTTTCTCTCATTCTTCTGCGAGGTCAGCTCGCTTTGACTGGAAACGATCGTTTGCTTCTCCCTCCACAGCATGTGTCTGACTCTGACTGAAGTCTGATCTCAGTTCACTGTCCTCTTAGAGCTGAGCATCCCCCTTCTAAAAAGGGACCAATATGAGGGGAATGATTCGGTTGATCCTCACAAACTAGGGCTGCCTGATTTGGCAAACAATATATTATGCTTTTGAGAAATATTTAACAAAAGGCATAATACAATACAAAGCATTTGAAAAGAACTATAAAGTTGTCGCTGATTTCCAGCCAAACGCAAGCAACGGAGACCATTGGCAATGTCATAAAGTTGAGCAGAGCTAATATATTGGTTAAGATTTCGCACACATTGTTTGAAACCCAGGTACTTTGATAAAATAAAAATAAATAAATAAAATAATAAAAAAATAAGATAACTTGAACTAAACAATCACATAACTAAAAAATAACAAAATTTAAGAACAAATTCTATATTATAAAAATAGTTGATAAATGTTTAGATAAAAAAATAATAATTAATTTAGTTTACACGTAAAATATCTAATTTTATATATCATTCTTATAGAAAAAAAACATTTACATAAGAAGAAAAGTGAATAGAATTATTAGAACAAAATATTTAAATATATTTATTTAGAAGAATATTATTAATATTTTATATTTTTAATTTAGTTTATATTTCTTCCTGCAATAAAATGAAAATTAAAACAGCATAAATGATTTACTAATCATTTCTATCTTTATAATATATCATTATTATAGTCATTATCATTCAACTGTAAATTTAGTGCACATATTTATTTTTTTATTTACTTTTAGCGTTGCCTTCTAATCTCTAGTTATATAATTGCACAAAAAAAATCATAGCACAATTTTGATTATAGATTTGATAATTTGTGCAGCTCTGTCACACACCCTGAAGTGCTACATTTTCATTCTTTCTGTCTTTTAAAATGCTGTTTTTCCTCACCTGTCTCTTTTTTCTTTTCTTTTTTTAGTGTTTGTTTTTTATTGTTATATCTTTGAAAATAACATGTGACCTTCACTCCACAGGAAGTATAGTCAGCGTGGTGACCCGAAGAAGAAGACACGCTTATTTGAGAAGATAGGCCAGGGGTGAGTTTTACTGATCTTATCATTTATGCCAAATCCCACAATCACAGTTCAAACATTCATCCAAATCTTCACTTCCTTCCCTCATCAGGGCGTCTGGAACAGTCTACACAGCCATAGACATTCGCCACGGGACAAGAGGTGAGACTTTTGAGGTGCCAGCCAGTAATGTGTTTCTCCACTGATGCCACACATACATCATCTAGACGTGCATTTTCTTCAAGAAAACAGTTTGCTCAACAGAGGGCTGGGCAACAATTAATCAGGATTAATCGCATCCAAAATAGAAGTTTACGTTTAAAATAATAGATGTACTGTATGTGTACTGTGTACAGGGCCGTATTAAGAGCTCACTGGGCCCCGGGGCTATGAGTTACTGCAGGGCCCCCCCACCACTTTAGGTCACCAACTATATGAGCTAAATGATATATTATTATACGAGTCATTTTATCCATCTATGATATAATTCACAGTTAAGTTATGTTACTTTTAACACAATTTTTTTTATCATATCAAAATGTATTGCCACTAAAATTTTATAATTATTGTGACCAATTTCAATATCACAAAAAATAATAGTAGCTTAAGAAAATAATCTCAAGCTTACTGATGACAAGAGTCACAAATTAAAATAGAACAAAGGCACAATAAATCGACCTATGAAAAACTTAAAGCACTGAATAATATTAAGTAATCAATATATAAGTAATCAAATATACAATACATGGTTTTCACTATAAATTCAACATTCATTCTTGTTAATTTTGCAAAAGTAATTCAGTCAAATGCAGTAAATTACTTTCTTTCTGATGTTTGATTAACATTATTGACACACATGGCGACAGCAGCTTTATTAGCAGCGTCTGTCACTTTGAGACCTCAGAGTCGGATTCAAGTGCACTGTGCAAAACCGCTTCAAGTTCACCATGGTCTCAAAACGAATATTTACAAAATGAATTCTCTCCCGCTGCTCACTGTGCCTGAGCAGTTTGAAATAATTTGTATCCAAACCACAATGTTTAAAAACGCATTTAAATGATAAACTTACATCATGATGGCGCAGCAAAATTTAAATATTTCTACCGGATATATTATCGCCAGCCCTTTAGGCGAATATAGAGTTTAATCAAACACAAAAAGCAAAATTATACATCCATCAAGTTAATATTCAAACTTACCGAAAGTTTGTGGGGTCGATGATGACGCTGTGTTTTAAGAATAGACTAGATTAGAATGAAGTGAAGAGTAAAGGCGATTTATTGGTTGATGCATATTCTAATAAGGCGCAGGCAGCCATCTATAGGCCAATGTGCAGCAGCAGGTCGATCGTTCATAAGTTAAATATAGAATAAATGTATTTGTCATATCAAATTAAAACCTGACGTTTCAATTTACCATGCCCTGCTGCCCACGGGGGTTTGATTGACAGGTGGCCTGGTCAATCATAACGTCGAATACGTACTTTGTCCGACAACAAAGCTGTCAGTAGATTAACGTCGGTGGACTTGAACTTGAAAACGGTATTGTTTAAATTACTTAAATGACGAATATTTGAAAGTTGAGACTTTGTTTCATATCAACAGTAAGCTGCTCTGAACTCTCTCTTGTAATCACTCGGTGTAACGTTAGTCTTTGCCCCGCGATGTATTTTTCACTGCGTGAGTGCATGAGAACATGATGTGCGTGACTCGTGAGAGCCGCCTGGCTCGTGGCTTGTCACATAGTAGCCTACCTAAAAAAGGCGAGTCTTTGCGAACGTCTCTATTAATGATAATGATTCCATGATAATGCGTGGAATATAAGGCAAAGTGCCACTAAATAACATGGCTAATTTGTGGGAGGCGTTGCGTGGTAAGGCTTTGGTAATCAGATGGCTTGCAGTATCTGCTCCACAGCCAATCACGGGCCCCCTCCTTGCTCGGGCCCGGGGCTTGAGCCCTGCCTAGCCCTATGGTTAATGCGGCCGTGACTGTGTATATTTATTTTGTATATATAAATAATGTACATACATATACATATATATATTTAAAGGGATACTTCAGGATTCAGCATTAAGCTTTGTATTAGTAGAAAACCTGTGACGAGAGATTTATGTATTTTTTTGTCTAGAAAAAATCCTCAGATGACGCAAAAATCGTCATTTTGCATCATCTGAGGATTTTTTGGCTAAAGACTACAGTCAGTAGTAGGCAGTGATGTAGTGGTGCCTGGAGAAGTGGGTATACTCTTAATTTATGCCCCCAATATTTTTTAAGCGCCCCAGCAAAGGATGAACGCTCTGTGTTATAAACAGTGACATGACTAGTCTTGCATTAGTATTCAATATGCAAGACTATAGAAAATTTAGATTTTTCCTGATCTCGACATGATATTTTAAGGTGTTTTGATGGCCAAAAAAATTGACGACAGTAGCTTTAAATGCATGAAGTAGTCTATTTGATCAGATTCTTAAACATGAGAATCAGTTCCAGTTTCAGCGACTTTTCTTTCCTAAATTAATCAATGTTTTTGGACTAATCTGTTCATTTAATTAATGGTTCAATTGCTTACTCATAAAGACAGTCACTTGTCGCCACCCTCTGGCTTAATTATGCAAGTTACGCAAAAACAGATAAGCAGATAGCTACAAACAGTGAAAAGTCGAACACATTCGAAAAAACGTTATACAAATATATTTATACAATACATCATTTATCATGTTCACTGTCTTTGATCAAACTGATTATTTCTGTCATTCATTTAAAACATCTATCGAAAAACAGCCGTGTATTTTAGCTACTTGCATCTTATCTCGCACTGTATGATCGTTAACTGAAGTGAAGCGTCGCGTTGGGATTCGCGCTCGGCTTGCACTTCTGTGAACAAAAATCCTGCATTCTTTGATTGGTCTCACGAACATTTTGACATTGACGAGCAGGTGTTTGAGTGCTGAAGCAGATCAGATGAGAAGGTCAGTTATCGTCGCGATGGGAGAGTCATTGCAGCAAAAAATTAGAGTTAATATTAGGGGTACGACCCTGACTGCTTGATTTTTATTCACAAAATTGGATTAGCAACTAAATGATGCACATCCAAGGGGATTTAGAAGTGGTTATACGCAATGCCGACTGAAAGAAGTGGGCATACGCCGCATACCTGCGTATACCCTGCACTACACCACTGGTAGTAGGGGCTGTCCTGCATGTTTTCAACCTGCCCATAGAGGGTGGGATTTCACTCAAAGAATGTACACATAGTGTCAGCCATCTTTTTTGGAAGCTGAAGCTAGCAGGCTCTTGTTCTGTGGAGAAAGCGGAGTAGTAGGGGTTACCATCGTCTTTTTCCCAGACATTTCCGGGATTCAGCTTTTGCTTTCTGCAGTCGCCATTCATTGTTTACATGCACACCTTTTGTTTCAATCTAACTGAATTCATTGCGATTAGTGAATCTGAATGTAGTGTTTACATGAACGCTAAACAAGTGATCGGTTGATGTGCATTTTAACATTGTTAAGAAAATTCCCGCTCCTCCGTGAGAGATACAAGACCGGTGCGCCTCACAGGTGTCGCTCATCAGTAATCACGCCACCGGCCTCACGCTGTTCTCTACGGCCCTAGCCTCGAAACACATTTTCGGGCATACTCATCACGGAGGCTCACTAGTAGCCTAGACTTGTTGTTTAACTACTGCGCTCTGTTACTCGGTAAGATGTGGCCTCCTAGGGGAGTGAAGCAAGTGCATTCTGGGAGTTGTTGTCTTTCATCCACATAAGCCAAAAATACATTTTCTGGCTTTTCTCAGTCGAGAAAGCCCAAAATCCTAAAATAATTTCACATTTCTTCTACATAAATTACCCATTTTAAATACACATTCATCTTTCAAGAGGTGAAGTATCCCTTTAAGGACTATTTCCATGTATAAACTATATATATATATATATATATATATATATATATATATATATATATATATATATATATATATATATATATATATATATATATATATATATATTATTTAATTTATATTATATATAAATATTTGATATATAAAAATAACACATTTTTCTTACATTTATACATGCATGTGTCTGTATTATATATACAAAATAATTATACATACTTATATTATTTAAACACAAACTTTTATTTTGGATGTCGATTAATCGTTGCCCAGCCTTCCAAGGTTAAAACAACATTCACCACATGCATGACATACTGCATACTTTAAATGATGTTATTTAAACAAATATAATGCTTAAAATTGATGATGAGCTACATCGACTCTATTAGGTCACTACTTATTAAACACCACCAATACGGCAAGCATCACTATTATTTTTGCTTATAGGGTTAATGACTTTGTGTCCATTTGGAGAACTCCAATCATGGAGTTGGAGATATCGACAGGCTTTTCAGTGTCCACATGCTCTTACGGTTAATAGAGGGCACCTATCGTAATCATTAATGCGATTCCGAACAGAGACTTCGACATTTTCGGCGGATTCAGAACAATGAATCAGGGCATACGGCATGTGTTATTGATCTGATGACATTCCTCTGAGCTGAGCGAGCGATGTAAATCCTACCTACACACGTCTCAAAGCTTACTCTCACTCATGTTAATGGAGAGATGCTCGGAGGAGTTCGGGCCTGATGGAGCCAAAGACTCGGATTAATCTTCAAGTGTGTCTAAAAGCTTTTGTTCTGATGTTTGGTCTTTCAGGTGGCCATCAAACAGATGAACCTACAGCAGCAGCCCAAGAGAAGAGCTGATCATCAACGAGATCTTAGTCATGAGGGAAAACAAGAACCCCAACATTGTCAACTACCTGGACAGGTAAAATCATTAGTATCAGTATCAATCAGTATTTTATCTGGTTTTCCTAATATTTAAAATATGGTTTAAAATATTTTTTCTTCTTACAGAATATATGTATAAAAATTTTGTTTTAAAAAAACTGTTTTAATTTATTTTAAATAGTATTTTTTGTTATTGTTGTCGTTTTCTTTATATATATATATATATATATATATATATATATATATATATATATATATATACACACACACATATATACATACATACATACATACATACATACAGTATATATATATATATATATATGTGTGTGTGTGTGTGTGTACATATATGTAATTTTTTTCAAGGACACTTTTTGTGAAAATATATAGTATAAATTTTCACAAATAGTGTTCCTAGCAAACAAAAATGTATCAATTAATTTCAATAGGGTTTATACTGTTAGCCAAGCTAACAACAAAATATTGAAATTATCATAAACATAGACAGTGCACACACATTTTGAGTGAAGTAGAATAATTTCTTCTCTTCTTAATTCTCATTTTCAGTTATAATTACTCAATGCAACTATTTTTATAATATAGAATTTGTTCTTAAATTTTGTTATTTTTAGTTATGTGATTGTTTAATTTAACTCTAAAACCGTATTCTGGACAAATGTGGGCAAAATAGTTTTGATTTATTTTTAAAAAATACTTCCCTTGATCTGAGCGGTACAAGACTTGGCTACTTTTCCTAAGTTTGCCTCCTGAACACACACATTTTTTTTTGACTCAATTCTACAATGTTAAGTGGGTGAAAAAAAGCTTGTATTTGGGTAAAAAATGGGCACCCATAGAAATGAATGGGAAAAACTGTAATTAAGAGCATTCTAAAATAAGCCAAAAATAAGACACCAGGTGACAGCAAAGTCACTTTATCATTAGGTTTTAGCTCTAAGAACTTATTGGAATGATATTTTAATGTATTTAAAAAAAAATACAAATAAAATAAAACATAAAAATAAGCATAACAAAAATATGGTACTTTTTGAAGTAAATAAATTCAAAAATACCCCCAAATAAAATAAAAACACCATAAATGGATAGACAAAACTTTATGAAAGACAGTGATATA
The DNA here is from genome assembly GCA_030378365.1 of Hybognathus amarus. Lineage (NCBI taxonomy): Eukaryota > Metazoa > Chordata > Actinopteri > Cypriniformes > Leuciscidae > Hybognathus > Hybognathus amarus. Next base: position 374,852 of record JAQIUQ010000145.1, read on the forward strand.
ACATTTATAATAAATAAAAATTAGGATCACACCTGAGTCCTCTGTGCCCACATTTGTCCACAATTACAGGATTAAGGGCTATAAAGTGAATACGGTTTGAGGGCTAATGTTATCTTATTTTTTGTTTATTTTTATTATTTTATTTTTTGTTGTATTTTTATTTCTAAGTTATATTTTATTAAAAAAAAATAAACAATTTAAAATATTTTTCTTTTAAAACTATTGTTGTTATCTAAAAAAAATCCAAAGCTTTATCCAAAGCTTTTCTCTGTGTCCATGGCAAATTGCTTCATGTCTGCACTAATAAAAGCAGAGGCATCCAATAATTCTGTTGCCCTGGTCGATGCCGCTGCATCACTCAGCGATGTGGATTCTGTTGACGAGGCTGTCTGTTGCCATAGTTACCTGGTGGGGGATGAACTCTGGGTAGTGATGGAGTATCTAGCTGGAGGTTCCCTGACAGACGTGGTGAACGGAAACCTGTATGGATGAAGCGCAGTTCGCCGCGGTCTGTCGGGAAGTGAGTGTGTAATTATTCAACTTACCATGATTATTTGTTCTCTGAAACAAATAAAGCATCCTTGCTGTCTTAGATATCTACTATGGCAGAATCCTAAGTGAAAGTGAAATGGAACCTCATAAATAACAGATGAATCAGTTCATTCCAATAGAGTTTAATGTTAGCATTAGAAATTATCATAAATATAGACCGTGGACAGCACACACATTTTGAGTGAATTAGAATTTTCTTAATTCTAATTTTCTGGTATAATTACTAATGCAACTATTTTTATAATAAACATTTCTCTTTATTCGGGCTGTCAAGCGATTAATCACGTATTAATCGCATCCAAAATAAAAGTTTGTGTTTACATAATATATGTGGGTGCACTGTGTATAATTATTTATATATATATATATATATATATATATATATATATATATATATACACACATACATACATGCATATACACACACACACATGCACATATCATGTATATATATATATATAAAAATATATATTTATATATATATATATATATATATGATTATAATTATATTTAAATCTATATACAGTATATACATTGAAATATTTCTTAAATATATACAAGCATATGTGTGTTTTATATATATATAAAAATTATACACAGTGCGCCCACATATATTATGTAAACACAAACTTTTATTTTGGATGCAATTAATCGCAGTTAATCATTTGACAGCCCTACTCTATATGTTTCCCATCATGGGGAATTAATTTTTCATCGAACCAGTGTTGTTTTTATTAACTAAAGCTAGACTATTAAAAATCAGTTTGTAAATTGATATAAAGCTGAAATACAATAAAATACTCAAATTAGTGCTGTCAAATCGATTAATCGCTATTAACTGCATCTAACATGAAGCTTTTATGTTAGATGCGATTAATCGCCAATCGACAGCACTAATACAAATATTAGATTAAAAAAATCAGCTTAAACTTATTTTAACAGTTAGATGCCAATGCAATTTTTGTAGGCCTTGTTTCACAGACAAGGCTTAGATTAAAGAAAGATTAAGGCAGAATTAGGCCTTAGTTCAATTAGGGCGTTTAAGTAGCTTTTATAAACGTGCCTGCTGTGCATCTTGAGACAAAACAATGATGCTGACATATTTTAAGATATTCCAGTGCAAGTTGCTTTCAGTTAAAACGGCTCAAACATGCATTTTAGTCTAGAATTAGGAAGTAAAAGTTAAAAGTTAAATAAAAATTAAATACTGATAAAATCACGTCAAAATTACAAAACCGTAAACTAAAATTAAACTAAAACCTATTACTATAAAATAAAAGCATATTCAAAATATTACAAAAAACTATAATACTATATAAATAATACTAAAATAACACTGCACAGAGCTTATTTGCATTGCATGCTGTCTAGCTAAGCAGCCCTCTAGTTTTTGAAACTGCTTTTAGGTCACATGAACCCTGTGCAAGTTTTAATATGCTAACTGGGTCGTTGTTGTCCATGCAGTGTCTACAAGCCCTGGAGTTTCTTCACTCGAATCAGGTTATTCACAGAGACATCAAGAGTGACAACATTCTCTTGGGCATGGACGGATCTGTCAAACTCAGTGAGTCCACAACACATCAACAACTATTTGTCTTCTAATCTGTGTTTCAGTTTTTCTGTCTAAAACATTTAAGGCTGTTCTGGATTGTAAATTGAATGCATGTTAGTAACATATACACGTATATCTGCTGTTTTAATAAGGTCTTACTTGCTAATTATTAAATTTTTCATTGTTGGCTTTGATTACCCTTTAAAGGGCACCTATTATGCCCCTTTTTTACAAGATGTAATATTGGTCTCGGATGTCCCAGAATGTATTTGTGAAGTTTCAGCTCAAAATACCCATAATTAATTATTATAACCATTTGAAAATGTCATTTTTGGGGCCTGTTTTAAAATGAGCTGTTTTGGTGTATACAACCTTAAATGCAAATGAGCTGCATATCCCCGCCCCTGCCTTTGGATGAGGGCGTAACTTGATACATATGGCAGTCGGTAAGCAGAAGGGCTGAGAAGTGAGGACCTGCTGTTTTGAATGTCATTTAGCCGTACATGTTTGAATCGGAATATTTCAAATAGTCTCTGATCAGACCCAGAGGACGAAGAGACTCCGGCAGAATAAACACAAATGAGAATGGACCAGTATGTCTATGGTTATTTGATACTTTATGTTCTTATAGAGTTGTAATCGCTTCCCCTTTTGCAATTATGGATGTGCAAAACACACACACAGACACGCACAAACAAGAATTTATGTTTCAACACTTATGTTTCCGAACGACTACCAGCTGTCGTTGAAACAATGGAGGATGGTGTACAGATCACCGAGGGCGGGGTCTATGCCACAACCACACTGTCAATCAAACCCCTTGCTCAATTCTACGTCACAAAGCGCTGAATCTTAGAACAGCTCGTTCTGAGACAGTGCATATGATTTATTGAGATTGTAAAAAAAAACACTGGGTGGATTTTTATCATTCTAGGGTGGTTTTGCTCACACACTGCCAACACACATTTATGTTCAAACACCATGTAAAAGTGAATTTTCCATAATAGGTGCCCTTTAAAGGAAGCCTGAATGTGACTTGTCATCTGTGTAACTTTTGACCAGTAGAGGGAGCAAGAATCCATTTTATGGCCATGCTTCACTATTCCTGCTGTATTTTTGAAATCACTTGAAGTGACTGTATCACACCAGCCGGTCTAAACGTCTGTCTGTCTGTCTGTGTCTCGCAGCTGATTTCGGCTTCTGCGCTCAGATCACTCCTGAACAAGCAAACGAAGCACCATGGTGGGAACGACCTACTGGATGGCACCAGAGGTGGTGACCCGTAAGGCTTACGGACCCAAAGTGGACATCTGGTCCCTGGGCATCATGGCTATAGAGATGATAGAGGGCGAACCGCCGTACCTCAATGAAAATCCTCTGAGGGTAAGATTAAAGACATCTAAACCTAACTAAGTATATTATGCACATTATCACTAAAGTCACTTCCGAAGTTTTGCAAAGTTTTCCCTGTAATAGTGGCAATATTCAGTTGTGCTTGAACACCTAAAACAAAATAATAGACACTACAAAAAAATACTTTGATACATACAGTTGTGGTCAGTATTATTGGCACCCCTGGTAAATATGATCAAAAATGGCTGTAAAAAATAAATCTGCATTGTTTATCCTTTTGATCTTTCATTTCAAAAAATGTGCAAAAATCTTAACCTTTCATTAAAGTAAAAGAATTGAACATGTGGGGGGGGACTTTTTTTAAAAACATTTATAGTTATACATTTATATTATATATTTGGCCTACATGGAATTAAAGCAAGATGGCAAATTACATAGGTTTTAAGACATGAATAAATTTTTTTTTTAAATAGATGCCATTGAAAAACCCATCCTGTTCAATAGAGGGAATGCATTGACGTCACTTTCCCGCCGGAACAACTCCCCTCAGCCTGACTGAGTGGCAAAAGATGTATTGTCGTGACTGGATTTAATAGGGGAAACTGCGGAAATGCGACTAAAACGAACAATTTTATCAATTTAAACTAAATGTTTGACTCAATATAGTGTTCCTTACAACTTACTAAAGATCCAGTGATCCATGGATATTGACATGCAGCCAGGAATCGTGTTGCCTGACATTTATGTTTGCCTGATTTCGACACCGGGGAAATAAAAGCAATATAGACCTAAACATAAAGCAAATTTGTCTGTGAACGCTTTATATAAATACAATATAGGTAGGTCTAAATCCGGGTCATCACTAGAATCAGTGTTTTATATACTGTATATATAGCACATATCATCATATTGTCCAGCCCTAAAACTTTATCGTGTTTTTTTTTTTGGGGATCAGTGTTTATTAAAAAACATCCAATAATGCAGAATATGCAATGATAAATATTTAATTGATGAGTTGTTAATATATATATATATATATATATATATATATATATATATATATATATATATATATACATATATATATATATATATATATATATATACATATATATATATATATATATATAAGAAAATACAAAATATATGGGTATGGGTTTACAGCTAAATTCAGCATATTGACACAAAATGATAACTGCAAATCCACCTTTTGCTGACTGGAGTCCTGTTGTTTCGAAATCCATTTGCTCCTCTTTCTCTAGCAGTCTGTATGCATGTGTGTGTGTGTAAAATATCCCTCCGATTTGTTGTCAAATCTCAGTTGTCCAGTCAGATCGCAAAGCTCTTTCCCACTTTATATGTGTTGTGTTTGTTTTTCGCCGCATTAACGCTGAACACATATACAGCCAGCTACAGTGTTTTTGCCACTCACTGTGAGAAACTGCAGCACTCCGGCCGACGGTCGCGTCACGCGCATACCCTTTATACTAATAAAGATGCAAAAATCTGTCAATGTGGAACTTACCTTTAAAGAGTGGAACAAAACATTTAAATGTATATAATATTTTAGTAATATATCTGTTCCTGGTACTGAAATGTTGCAGTTTACATGCAAAATAAAAAAATAAAACAAATAAGTAAATAAATGAATTGGACTAGATAGACTAAGCTGTAGCATAAGACCAACTGCACATATTGACCTAATACTATTTACTTGTGATCCCAAGTTGATGATGATTAAATCCAACCTTTGTTTCAAATCACTGAATTATTTCAATGATGGCCTCTTGTGCACCTCTGACATTAGAGATGCTTTCCTGATGTCAACAGTGTCAGAAAAAATGATGGAAAATGACTTCTTTTGGACAGAAAGCAAGTTAATATCGACTTCCATAAGCTCTAACCGCTTTTATCTTGCAATGACGTTGCAAAAACTGTTTGTGGCAAACAAAAATGTTGTAAAAGTAGTAGTGACTAGTGAGTAGTAGTTGTAAAACGAGGCAATTATTTGGGAACAATGGGGAAAATTTGACTTTTTGTAGATTCTTAGAAGCCTCTGGATGGTTATTCCGTAAGTTTTATTTTGGACAAGAACATTTCAAATTTTGAACATTTCGATTTTTGTGTGACCTTTAACCCATTCCGTTTTCCAGGCTCTGTACCTCATCGCCACCAATGGGACTCCAGAACTGCAGAACCCAGAGAAACTCTCCTCCGTGTTTCGTGACTTCTTAAACCGCTGTCTGGAAATGGACGTGGAGAAGAGACTCGGCCAAGGAGCTCTTACAGGTGTGTGTGTGTGTGTGTTAGAGTTATTTTTGGATTGTCAATGTTACAAAAACAAAGTTACCTTCCAGTATCAATATTTAATGCTTGACCTTTTATAGATCAGTGAATAATGGCTTAAAATACATCTATATCAGTTCATTAATTAAGAAATAAATCAAATAGATGAGGAGCAAATGGATTACGAAATGCAAATAAAATTTAAAAGTGCATTTCAAATAATTTGTTTGGCTATTATAAATTATTATTATATTTGTGAATTTTAAATATTTTCTTATTATTTATTTTATTAATTTTATTTAGCTACTAATTAAATGATAAAACATTAATTTTAATTAACTGATCTTTTGATTGATTTTGATTTAGTTTCATGTGTTGTCCTTCATACATTACACTTGTGTTTCAAGACCTAGACTAGTGAGCTGCCTAGCTAGAGAGCATTTTTGACCCATTTAAAGGAGTAGTTCACTTTAAAAAAAAAACCAACCAAGATGTCCACGTCTTTCTTTCTTCAGTTGAAAAGAAATTAAGGTTTTTGATGAAAACATTCCAGGATCTTCTCCATATAATAGACTTCAATGGGAACCAAACGGTTCAAGGTCCAAATGAGAGTTTCAGTGCAGCTTCAAAGGGCTTTAAACGACACCAGACGATGAATAAGGGTCTTATAGGACCCTTTGAGTCATAAGAAAGATTTGTTCATTTTGATGAATGAGTTTGAACAGGAGAGTCACGAATGCTCATCACAGAACAGAGCAAGGTGAGCATTTGTGCAAATAAAACTTAAGCTTTTTTATTTATTTTTGAAATGACTGATGGTTTCGCTAGATAAGACCCTTATTCATCGTCTTGTGTCGTTTAAAGCCATTTGAAGCTGCACTGAAACTCATTTGGACCTTGAACCGTTTGGTTCCCAATGGAGTCCATTAAATGGAGAAAATCCTGGAATGTTTTCATCAGAAAACCTTAATTTCTTTTCGAACTGAAGAAGAAAGACAGACATCTTGGATGACACAGGGGTGAGTAAATTATCAGCAAAAGTTTTTTTTAAAAGTGAACTACTCCTTTAATGTGTAGCAATAACTTCTTTTTTCTATAACATTTTAAATATTTTGATATGTCATTTGTATATTCTCTCAAATTATATTAGGTTTTCTGGAAATCTCATTGAGTCTTGTCTCCATAAAAGCATCTCTCCCTCCTGCTCTTATGTCACTCCCACACTCACATCTGATTTAGAAACATCACGTCTGTTGGGTGGAATAAAAGTGCTGCCAGTACTTTCTAGAAAAGCCCCAGAAGCTGAAAGTATGAGAGCATCAAGTAGTCATGTTGTGTAACACATTACATGACTCAATTGTGCATTAAATAAGGCGGATGAAGAAAACTTGTGATGTAAATAATGTGAAAAGCTGCTGAAATCTCAGTCATTAGAGTGAGTGGGAGCAGAAAATAGAAAGGATTTTTTTAAAATAAGAACTGAAATCCACAGTTCACTCTCTCTGCCACAAGTTTAAAACTTGGAAACACTTTTTGAAATGCGTGTGATGTATGGACAATAAAATAAACGTAATAAATATGACATTTTTACAATTAATACATAATAAAATCCTTAACATATTTGTCAATATGTATTATAGAGCCCGAGCCGATAAAGGATTTTGAAGGCCGGTACCGATACAAATATTTGTTGGTTTTAAAATCCGATATATCGGCCGATATTTTTTATTTTTATTTTAGAAACGTGCAACAAAACATTAGCAGATTTCCCTAACATTAGTTATTTGTAGTTATTTATAAGTTTTAACTAAAATAATATGATAATGCATTTTTAAAAGAAACTTGTTTCTTTTATTGTCACAACAGAACAGACTGATGATCGTGGCATTAGCTAGCTTTGTGGTTAGCTAGTCTATGATGAGCCATAATTTAGCAATGGATAACGTCATACTGTAAATTGTAAACATACATTTTCAATATAACAGGCCAAGGAGAGATGATGCGTCTCATTGCTATAACCGTCACACACTATTAAAGAAATACTTCAGTCACATTGTCAAAAGTTAAAAAGACAGTCAGTCAACTACACTGTAACAACGTAACGTAACTATTACTAGCTAATTCCGCTTCACTCTCGGCTTATTTAACAGCAGCAAAACTGGACATGATAGTCACAAATGTTGTCATGCTTATTTGAGTTAAGAGAACTGATGGGGATGTTCTTATAATTGTTATTCAAGCAACGTATGTCTCGTGACCAACTCAACGAGTGTTGCCAACAGGAATGGTGTACACTGTAGAGTGCCCTCTGGTGGACAAACTATACAACTCCAACACTCATGACATGGTTCAAGCGTGTTTCGTCCGTTTTTATTTTTGAAATATTAATTTATCGGCCATTATAACTGCCGATACCGATAGTTTGGAAAATGCTTAATATCGGCCGATAATATCGGTATGCCGATATATCGGTCTGGCTCTAATGTATTAATGTTCAAAAGTTTCGGATCAGCATGATGTTTTGTTGTTGTTTTAAATTAATTAATTAATACTTTAATTCAGCAAGGATGCATTCAAGTGATCGAAAGTGACAGTAAAGACATTTATAATGTTACAGATGACATTTATAATGTTTATTGAGCAGCAAATCAGCATATTAGAATGATTTCTGAAGGATCATGCGACACTGAAGACTAGAGCATCACAGGAATAAATTATATTATAAAAAATATTCAAATAGAAAGCAGTTATTTTAAATTGTAATAATATTTCAAAATATTGCTGATTTTACTGTATTTTTTATCCAATAAATGCAGCCTAGATGAGCATAATAAGAGATATCTCTGTCTTCTCCGTACAGCACCAGTTCCTGAAAGTGGCCAAGCCTCTGTCCAGCCTCACTCCACTGATCATAGCGGCTAAAGAGGCGGCCAGAGAGCAACCGCTCAGCTCCCCGGGACGGCCCCCGGCCCCACCCGTCCTCCGCCCCGTCCCGTCAGCCCTCTCTCTCTCTCTCTGTCGCGCTCTCTCTCTCGCCCCAGTCAGGAGCTCTCACGCCGAGGGTTCATCCGTCCCTCGTCCTCTGTAGTGCTGCTGTGATGGGGTCCGAGGGGTGTCTGCAGTCACTGCTGTGGTCACTGAAAAGGCTCTGAATGATGACATCACTGAAAAATAAAGGGTCACGGTGCGTCAGGCCCAAAGCATTATGGGGGATTTGCCCCCGTGTTTCACCGGCTGACTTTCTCTGGGTCTCACTGTCAGTTTTTCTATTGCTCTTTTGTTTGATTTTGTGTTGAATGCCTGTCAAATCATGGGAACATGATTCATGTTTTCATGTCGGTTATTTGTTTGTTCATTTTACAAGTTTTTTTTTTAAGTGTTTGTGTATGTGTGAGAGTGCGTATGCGCGTTTGTCGGCTCATAGATTAGCTGAGATCGCGACTTGATGCGCGCTCTCACGATTGTAGCGCGATCTCATCGACAGAAAGATCTCTTGCGATACACGTTTTTTTGATATTGAAACTTAATGATCTGAAACAGACTATTGATTTAAGGTACTATGAAGGATGCCTGTGCATGAAGAGACTGCATTTCAGATGCAGTTTTGAAACGACCACCTGAGGTCCGTTCTGTCCCATTAAACCTCCACATGTCGCAAATGAAACAAAACCTCACTGCATTCTGTGCTTTAAGATGGTTTGTGTTGCCACAAACATTAATGATATTGAAATTTTCTGATGTTGCGTTCATGTACCCTTTGGCCTTAAATGAATAGTACGAAGATGGCACAACCCACGAAGATGCAATCTATTGCCATTTCAATGGACTGATGGGATTTGTTTATGAAGAAAATCTTTCCTGTAAGCAATCAGTGTCTCTGCGAGCCATAAACCGTTTTTAAGGCCTTTTGACGAATCGAAATTCTTAAAGAAATGGGACGAATAAACTTCAGAATTAATCACAGTGTACAGGTGATTTTTTTGTTGTTGTTGTTGCTGTCTGTGTTCAGAATTGCACACTGCATGTGCTGTATCCCATAATGCAATGCATTCTGTGAGTCATTTTTAAATGTTTTCATCAAAAAGATTCATTTAGTATATACATTCCAAAAAGTGCAAATGTAAGAGTAAAAAAGTGATTAATTAAAAATGTAAGCATTTTCACACAAACTTTTATTAAAATATAACTATTATAATTATATTATTATAATTGGATATTAGTCTGAACATACAACGCATTCTCATCCTTTATCGTCATATATCGCAATATGAAAAAACGGCGCTATACTACGCACATGGCATTCGTTATCATTAATATAACACGCGCTGTAATGGTTAGGTGTGGGGTAGGGTATGGTAGTCTCATATTACGCTAAATAACTTATTGGATTTATTACGCCTTGGGTTCGCGTGTTATATTAATGATAAAGGTGCCATGTGCGTAGTATAGCGCCGTTTTTTCATATAGCTTTCTATATGACGATAAAGGATGAGAGCGGGCTCGCCTCGAACATAATGAAGATTTTCTTTAAAGGGGACATATCATGCAAAATCCACTTTTTTAGCCCTTAAATGCATTTTGTTGTAGATTTGGAGTGTTTATAAGTACAGAAAAGATGAAATTATTCTCTTCAGGTGCTTTGTTTATATCTTTATATTCTGTTTTGGTCATATTTTTCAACCTGTTCAGATTTTTCTGTTGTCTATGACGTTTTTAGCAAGTACGTCACCGTATTTGCAGCGGAACTGACAAATAAGGACATTGACTACCGGTCCAACACTACGAGCAATCCGCCATTATTATTTCTCGCTCCGATTTTGTAGTCCAAGCTCAATCATGCAGAAGTTACGAGGATGCTAGTCAAAATGTTCGGTTGTTGGATGTAGTGACCTGAAGTACTTCAAGGATCCCCATTTCAACAACCTCCGCCAGTATACAGAAGGGTTTGCCGATCGTACTTCTATCATTTAGCTGCTGTGTTTCCTGATGCTTTCTAAACGTAAGTTATCATTTTATTATCAATACAGATTTTTAGTGGTAAGATCAGACCGCAGTCATTTATCTTGTCAGTGTGCTTGTTTTAACAAGAGAAATAGTCGACTTTCACTAATAACACAACATAGTTAACTTACATACCTGCCTCCATATGAAGACGGTTCGTCGTCATATTTTCAAATCGCTCGCTCTGGCTCGAATATGTAAGGCTTGGTGGACAAGTCTTCCGTTGTTGACATTTTGTTAACGTGTGAATAAAAGTGTTCTTTGAAGCTATAGTAATCGTATCTCTTATCAAACTACAATAATGGCCGAACAGGAAGAGTTGAACCTGAGTTGAGCTGACTGTGAGCTCGCCTTTTTATTTAAAGGGGCCGCATTGAAACGACTTGCTCACAGAAGCACATCAGAAAAGGGGTAGAAAAGGGGCCTGTAGAGCTATAATAATGAGGAATTCAGACCCAAGCATTGCAGTTATGCTTTATATAGACCACAAATGAATGATTTATAAGTAAAAATTAATGATTTAAAAGCATTATGTACCCTTTAAAATGTAAAAAAAAATTATAAGTAAAGGTTAAAACATTTGTAAATTGATTTTCAAAAATAAATAACCATTTATTTCTGAGATGATAACTGATCTGTATTGTGTACTTAATGAGGAGGATTATTGGTAACGCTTTATTTTTACAGTGTCCTACTATTATTACTCAGTACTTAAATGTATACTTGCACTATAATTACCCTAAAATAAAGTGTAACCTTATTTATTATTATTTTTTTTATTATTATTATACAGTACAGTGCAGAAAGTACTGCAAAGTAAGCAGTGCATTAGTTTCCTACTCTGAACACAGTAACTGTTTACTTCACTGAATGGTTTTAAGTACTCTGAACTCTTCTTATTATTCACAAAGATGTGTTTACCCCATAAAAAGTATGGTCAAATAGGTTTTAAGGTTTTCATTTTCATTTCAGGATTACTGCACTTCCTGAGATGATTAGTTGGAAAGAACACCAGAGACCCCACTCACTGTTATAAAACCATAATGTGAATTGGTTAGTGTTTGAACAAAATGTTCTGTCCACTGTTGGCTTTGTGCGAGAATAGCTGGACTGTGAAAGGAATTGTTCACCCTAGAACCGTCTTTAACCTCACTCTCATGTTGTTCCAAACCCATATTTTCTTTAGTCAAACACAAAGAGATGTTGAAGTGAGCTGCTCTTTTTTTCTATACATTGGTGATTTACACTGAAACTCCCAAAAGAGACGACATGTTCAACCTGAACTACTTTCGTTAAACCCTGACAACATGGTTGAATCATCAAAAAGTAATTGACAGATTGGCTTTTTTCTGAGCAATCCTTTCAGTACATGCATTTTAGTTGTATTTGAGGCAATAAGGCTTAACAAAATCATCATCTCTGTCTAGAATTACACTTTTGAAGCATGATCACTAGAGAAAGGTCCTTTATAGGAGAATTTTCTTTTTATGGCCTCTCTGAGAGGGAGTTTTTGTGAATTGTTGCAATGAAATGGCATTCAATAATCCTGATTTGAAAAACAACAACATCGCAAGACACAAAACGCTCCACATGCTAATCTCTGACCTCCGCCAACAGCCAATGAAAGATTTGTCTATTTTTATAAACAATCTTATTAATGCTCTTGGACGTATAAGCTGCTTTCTTGGGCCTGTGAAATGGATTTTGGAATGTGGACTGGACCAGACTAAATGGCTCATTCTTGCTTATGCAATGTAGGAGATTGGTTGGTTGGTTCTTTGGCATTACTGCTTACCTTTTTGGGTTTATTTTACAGATGATCTAAAAGGCAAATTACTGTCCATTTGCTCCATGGTACTCTCTTAGAAGAAAAGGTTGTATATAGAACCTTAAAAGGTTCTGTCAGCGCTACGTACACACTGTAAAAAAATATTTTCATGATAATGTAATCACAACATTTTTTCTTTTGTCAAATCAACTTAATTTATGTAGTTCAGATAACATAATATTTTGAGTTTCTGATGATAAAATCAGTCACCTTCATTGCATTAACTCAATTTTTCCATTTCAATGAACTTTATTTTTAGGGCAGCCAGGTTACTTCATTTTTTAAGTTAAACCAACAATATTTTTTACAGTGAAGGTTGGATGTGTTCAGAGATGCTCCAGCAAACCTTGGTTGTATCGAGTGTTTATTTGAGTTACTGTTGCCTTTCTATCAGCCGAACCAGTCTGGCCATTCTCCTCTGACCTCTGTCATCAACAACAAGCCATTTTCACCCACAAAACTGCCACTCACTGGATATTTTCTCTTTTTAGACCATTCTCTGTAAGTCCTAGAGATGGAGAAAATCCCAACAGATCATCAGTTTCTGAAACACTCAGACCAGCCCGTCATGGCACCAACAACCATGTTCAAAAGGTTCAAAAAACACTGTTCTACACCATGCTGATGAGTGCATGTTACCGACTGTAAACAGTATTATAGCAGCAGAAGAACTTACACCGATAACCAAAACTGAGGCTAAACTTAACACAGCTGCACGAAAATTGGACAATAGAAGATTGGGAAAATGATGCCATGTCTGATGATGCAGGGTCAGAATTTGGCATAAACAACATGAAAGCATGGATGGATCCATCCTGCCAATATCAACAGTTCAGGCTGCGGGGGGTGTAATGGTGTGGATGATGTTTTCTTGGCACACTTTGAGCCCCTTAGTACCAATTGTGCATTTAAACATCAAAGCCTACCTAAGTATTGTTCTACCACTCATCTTCTGGTGGTTACTTCCAGCAGAAGATAACACTCAAATCATCTCAAACTGGTTTCTCGAACATAACCATGTCTTCAACAGTCACCAGATCTCAATCAACAGCACCTTTGGGATGTGCTATAATGGGAGATTCGCATCATGGATGTGCAGCCGACAAATCTGCGGCAACTGTGTTATGCTATCATGTTAATAGACTAAAATCTGAGGAAGTTACGTTGGTGTATAGACATTGGTGTATAGAAGAAGTAAAGCAAAAGGGGGTCCAACTCAGTGGCTGGTGAGAGTATACAGCATTTGATATGTATAGTAGGCTATGTGTCTGCGTTGCTTCTATTCTGCTTGCGTGTCCAGTGTAAATCGGGTGTTTGTGTTCCTCTGCACCACTGCAGATCGTTTGAGGGGAATGAGGTTTTTTATTATCTGTCAAGCAGGAACACGGCAGTGCCCCCCCCTCACGTGTGTGACTGTAACATCCCCTTGTCGATTCTCTCTCCTTCCTCTTGGTGCAATCAGTTTCCGAATTACTGCTGAGGTGGCATTTAATGGTATGGAAATCTGCCAGTGCCACACACAACGCTGAAAAGATAAAGGATTCCAGTTAATTTCAGTGACGCTGTAAGGATAGTGCCCGGAGTGTGGTTTCAGTGTAACTGGGGTTTGCTTAGAAGTACAATAATATAGAAGCAGTATAACATTGTGTGTGCGTTGTTGGAACTCTTTGCAAATAATCACATTGCATATGCATCAAATGTCAAATGAGAGGTGACAACTGAAATAATTATATCCATCTATTCATGAGTTCACATATTGAGAATGAGGAGTTGACGTCATTGTACAGAGCCCTCCCCCTCTCTGCCATGTGGGTTGGATTTCACACGGCAAAACACGTATTGTTTACGTGTGTTTTTAGCTCGGTAGTAGAGGAGTTCTCGCAATTCTGCACTGTTTTACCATGCCTGGAAGCCACTGCTGCGTTAAAAACTGCTCCAGTAGCAGCACACAAGACATATGGAAAACATAGGAACAATGGAATACAGTTTTTTCAGGTTACCGAAATGGACACAGCATCAGGGAGAGTATCTGACGGGAGACACTGGGATTGCACGGTTGGCTGATGCCTTTAGTATACGATTTTCGCTGTTTGCTGTGCCTTAACGAACATACGCAAGTGTTGTTTGAGTGCCTTGTTCATTACTTTTTTATTTCTTTGAAATAAATGTTTGAAACAACTTGATATGGCTTAACAATATTTATTGAGAACTGAAATATATGTATATTTGGACAATATAAGTTTCATGGACAACATAAGTAATAATAATAAAATAATAATACTGTTATTAGTGCAAAAGAACAAATATCTTGATGCTGCTTCTCCAAATACAGCTGTTTTGCGCTTAGTGTGAGTTTGTTCCTGTAAGGTCCCTTTTCTTTCGCCTTATCTTTTTGCATTGCTTTACTTTCTTCCTTTTTCTCGTATTCTTAGATCCGTCTCTGTCCTGCCAAAATAATAAATGCGCGAAAATAATAAATGCGTGAAAATTAAAGAGCTCTGGAATGTTTAGTCGCGTCTCTGTGGGGTTCTAACATAGGGTTCTAAAGGCGTTGCCACTGGTAACCGATAGCGTCTCCTACCATCATGGCCGACCGGCTCAGACCCCGCCCAAATCGGCACGTGACTCCTCATTCTCAATAGGCTACATAAAATCAGATTAGTAATTTATGTTCATTTGGCATGCTGTCCGGTCAGAGGAAGGCTCCGAGCTCCGAATTTTGCCCGAACCCACACAGACTCACATTTGTTTTTTTTTTTTGATAGAAAACCAGCCAAGAGAGAGGTGATGATGTATGATGTAGTTGAGGGATGCTGTGAAACGGGGCATCCTTTGCTGATTTTGATTACCTGAATGTGCTTCTTCCCGAACTTTGTTGCATACAAATTCATTTGTAATCTATATGGAAAAAGTGAAATGATAAAGATCCAGCAGTTTAATCAAAGTTCAAATTAATTTAAAATCCAATCAAATGTGAGTGGTGGTCAATATTTATGTGGTTTGGAAGCTGTTTGTGGTGCAATATAGGCTTTCTTAGTTCAAATGATGGTTGAATGACTGTATTATTCCTTATACACTCTTTATTTACAGAACACACAGACTTCTCATAAACCCACACAGTTTCTAGTGCAGAGAGACTGTAAACATTAAGGTTGGGTAAGCAGTATGGAAATATACTGCATGAACTGTGTATTCCTAGAAATGAATAGTGAAGAATAGAAAGGCAAACACACCGTTGTTTAATGGTTTAAACCAACCAATGGTAACCAACATTACAACAAGAGCATCTAAGTAGCCTTTCGAGTTGAGCGCATAGTAGATCTTTTTATGAGAAAATAATTATTGGTTGGTTTTGACATTGGCTGTCATAAAGCCGTTATAACTTTTTAATGACAAATTCAATGTGTGCCACTGTAGTTGAGGTCACAATAATATTTATACACAGTTATGATGGCCTCATGACAGCCAATGTCAAAACCAACCACTTGACAGTTTAACTTAATTTAATGTCAAGTTGTCAAGACAAAGACACTGATGATCTTATGGTTTATGTCTTCATAACAAAGACATCTCAAACAATGTGATATTTGCATTCAAAATGTCATTATTAAGCGAATGACACTTAATGACAGTTGTCATAAACATGCATAAACCCTATTTCATATTCATGACCTATGTCATGTCATGGTTATGAAGGTGTCATGCCAGTCTTATGCACACGCCTTCAAGTAAAGTGTTACCAAAAAGCCTATGGATCAGTGTGAACATGATGAAAAATTATATGCTGATATGCAATATTATAACTGACTGATATTAGAATGATTTAGGAGTGTGTATAATGTATTAAGTATATGTAGTGCATCACACACTAACAAACATACAGTCAAACCAAAATTTATTCAGACACCTTCTCACATGATCACAGTTTATTCGCTATATAGAGTCGAAAATCGTAATTAAATATCCATCGTAATAAAATGGCCATCGTTCTTTTAGACTGTCTCACAAATAAATAAAGTTGAATAGCTATCAGCTTTTCTATTTAAATACACAATGCAATGCTTAATTCTGGTCTGTGGTGTAAAAAAGGTCACATTAGCAATTAAAGCTGCAATACCTAAGATTGTATGCCGCTAGAGGGCGCTACATTCAAAACAGCAACAACGGCTTTGCTTGATGACGACGTGGAGGAACGCGGAATGATGGGAACTGTTGTTTTCAACTCCACCGTGGATAAATCAGGTCAGACGGGAATCGAAAATTAGTTGTCATGGATGAGGTAAAGTTCGATTTCTATAAATGTTGCGTTTAATGACATGCTTGCTTTTCATTAAACTGAAATAGCCGCAAGAAAAGTCAGGTTTAAAAGTAAATTAGTTATCACAGATGTTACTGTACGAGTCACTGGACGAAGCTATGGTGGAGAGGGTTTGAAGTCAAATCGTTGATAATGTATCCTGACTTCGCCCTATGCTGCAATATGCATTTAGTTTTGCATTCATTTACAGAAATCAGCTGCTTGAATGACAATTGCTGATGTTATTAGATTTTTCAGGTGAGATTCTCAATTCATTCAGTTAACGGAATGTTCTGAGGTAAAATTTTCAGACTGCAGACTCAGCAACGATTGTATTTAATTGTACAGTACAATCATAACATAGAACAGACATTATCTTCCTTTCATGTCATTAAACATAACAATATTGCTGACCATATACTGATGAGAAAGTGCGCGTCCGGTGTGCGATACTGGACTTTGTCCTAGACGTGGAGCGGCTCTTCTGTCCGGTGTGCGATACTGGAGTTGTCCTAGACGTGGAGCGGCTCTTCTCGTCCGGTGTGCGACCCCCTTTACAGCCAACAGTTCACATTCCGAGAATAATTGAAAAGAATAATTGTGCACCATTCCATAACAAATGCGCAAAACAAGCTGACGTTTGTTGCTTGATAGACGCTAACGCACAACTACAACTTTCGCATTTGTCCAGGACTACACGTAGTACGAGCGGAAACCGAGGTAACGCGGATATGACGCGATTGACTGGCGACTCCCAGCTCACCCCTGCTCACACGCCCCGTTTCCTTGGTTAAAATCTCAATTTTCTCGCGATTTAAACATTGTTTGAAACATTTGGAATATTGTAAGTTATCATCTAAACTAAATATATAACACTGGCCTTGTGATTTTGGGATATTTTAATGCAAAAATCTTAGGTATTCCACCTTTAAAGAAAAATCACCCAAAATCAAAGTGTCTAAATTTTTAGTCCCAAATTGTTATAAATTTTACTGGTGGTCCTATGAAGACTCATTGGGTATAATATGTCACAGTTTACTTTATTTTACTATCCTCACTTACATAAATGTACGTAGTGTCCTGCACCCACTAGTAAAAAAGAAAAATCAAAAATGATATCATGGTGTCTGAATAATTTTCAATTTGAGTCTTGACTGAATACATGCCCGTCAGAAATGCAGAGGTGATTACAACCAAATCTTTGTTTTTTCTTGCCAGAGAGACATTGTGCACAATGAGAGCAGAATTACATAAGAGTGATCGATACCCTTGAGCTCAGTTGAGTCCCTGCATCAGCAGCACTGCAGTCAGGCAGTCGAGACACTGCGGTAATGTGAAACCTTCAGCTCCACGCGTCAGTGTAACAGTGCTGCGTGTGTCTTCACCCTTCAGAGGCACAGCGTGTTGTGTTGTGGTGCTGATGCTGAACACATGCACAGATGCGCTCACTGCTGCAGAGACACACAGCTACATCAGGTGAGCCTTTCATCACATTCATCCTTAAACTGCTGGATTCAACTCTATGGAAATGTTGCATGTGCAATGTTTGCTATTTAGGAATAGCTCCACCTTAAATATAGGTGTTTATTAGTTTGCAGTCATTTAGGATTGCTTATCAGGGGTTGTTATGGAATATTTGAACATGCAATGATGGACACACTTATTCAATGTGTTTACGTAGAGGTATTGTTATTGGCATTGTAATTAATAATCGCATCCTGTGTAAAAAAAGCCTGTGTGACCACATTGTTTTTATGAATTATGCAATCATTTTTAGTTTAGAATTTGTCGTTTATCATTGTTGATTATGCAAGTTTCTACATGAATATGAGATGAATGCTCAGCAGTTTCTCATGCATCCAAGCTTGGTTTTGATGAGAGAACAATATGAGTCAGGTGAACACTGTAAAAATGAATATGCTTTATCTAATCAATAGAATTGTGGCAGCAGATTACAAGCAATATTATTGTTTCAATTTAACAAATTAGAATTGAGTAATCAAATTATTTCTTAAGAGTTAACCGTTTAAAATGAGTAAAGTTTACACCAAAAAAATTAACAAAAATATCTCACTAACAGACAGACGTCAAAGATTAATTAAGATCTCTTAATTTTATATTGCCAACATTTAAGACACCTGGTGTTAACAAGCAGAATTACTAAAGCAGAAAACCGTCATCTTCAACCAAACCTAAACCAAACACAGATCACCATAATGGTGACTTAAAGGGTTAGTTCACCCAAAAATGAAAATTAAGTCATTAATTACTCACCCCCATGCTGTACCAACCCCGTAAGACCTTCGTTCATCTTCAGAACACAAATAAAGATATTTTTGGTTTAATCTGAGAGGTGGATCACTCCTTCATAGACTGCCTAAGGGACTGGCTCTTGACGGCCCATAAAGTCATTAAAGAAAATGTTTAAATATTCCATGTGCCTACAGTGGCTCAATTATAAAGTTTATCAAGCAACGAGACTACTTTTTGTGCGAAAAACATAAATAACGACTTTATTCGACTATTCCATACTTCCTTATGGGCGCATGCGCGAGAACTGAGATGACGACGTTCTTCTTCGACTACTTCTTGTTACCGGCTGCTCACCGCTTAGGATACTACCGCCACCTACCGTATAAGATGAAGATCCATATATAAGGCGCTCCGGATTATAAGGCGCACTGTCGTTTTTTGAGAAGATTAAAGGCTTTTAAGTGCGCCTCATATTGCGGAAAATACGCTAATTGAAAAGCGTATGTACAGCGTGCGTCTTCCTCTGCTTGTAAACAGAAAGTTTTGCACTTCCAGCTATATCAGCATATCATCTTATACGGTAGGTGGCGCTATACCCTTAGCGGTGAGCAGCCCAAGTAACAAGAGAGTCGAAGAAGAACGTCCTCATCTCAGTTCTCGTGCATGCGCCCATAAGGAAGTATGGAATAGTAATAAAGTCGAAGTTAAAGAGAAACCATAATAAAGTCGTTATTTATGTTTTTTTCGCACAGAAAGTAGTCTTGTCGCTTGATAAACTTAAAATTGAGCCACTGTAGGCACATGGAATATTTAAACATTCTCTTTAATGTCTTATGGGTCGTAAGAGCCAGACCCTTAGGCAGTCTATGGAGGAGTGATCCAGCTCTCAGATTTAATCAAAAATATCTTCATTTGTGTTCCGAAGATGAACGAAGGTCTTACGGGGTTGGTACAGCATGAGGATGAGTAATTAATGACTTCATTTTCATTTTTGTGTGAACTAACCCTTTAAATGTATGTATTTTTGTTGTTGTAAGTTTTACTCATTTTAAATGGTTAACTTTTAAGGAATTATTTTGATTAATTATTACTCAATTCTAATTTGTTAAATATAATCAATGATATTGCTTGTAATCTTGCCACAATTTTTTGATTAGATAAAGCATATTCATTTTTACAGTGAAGGGCATCTTACTTTTATCCGACTTTCCTCTGTGAGTTGAGCTCCATCCGTCATGTCAGCAGCTGATGAGCGTAGGAGGGTTTTCATCAAAGGAGGAATATGCCTGTCGCTCTGCTTATTACTTCTCAAGGTTTTCTCCACTCTTTGGGGAGAAGGAATTGAGCCTTTGAGCTCACAGTGACGTGCGCAGCTGTTCAGTTCTCACCATACTCGCATGAAGAATCACTGTGTGCTGTTTGATTGGGTTATATGTGTCTATGCATCATATTTTCTAGAAACATTTTCTCGGAGCAACACAAATGTATTCATTTCTTTGTTTATTTTTATGTTTTTTCTAAGCTATCCATCCATCCATCTATCCATGTACCTGATAGATCTCTCTTTCTCTCTCTCTCTCTCTCTCTCTCTCTCTCTCTAGTTTTATATATATATGTACACTACCGGTCAAAAGTTTAAGATTCGGTAAGATTTTTTATGTTTTTAAAAGAAGTCTCTTCTGCTCACCAAGGCTGCAATTATTTGAGTAAAAAATACACAAAAAACACAGTAATATTGTGAAATATTATGACAATTTAAAATGACTTTTTTATGTTAATATATATTAAAATGTAATTGATTACTCTGAAAAAAGCTGAATTTTCAGCATCATTACTCCAGTCCTTCAGTGTCACATGATCCTTCACAAATCACTCTAATATGATGATTTTATGCTCCAAAAACATGTATGATTATTATCCATGTTGAAAAATAGTTTTTTACATTTTTATTTCAGGATTCATTGATGAATAGAAAGTTCAAAAGAACAGCTTTTATCTGAAAATGTAAAGCTTTTGTTACATTAAACACTACCCTTTAAAAAGTTTGGGGTCAGTAAGAATTTGTATTTTATTTTTGGGGGAAATAAATAAGAAATCAATACTTCTATTCATCAAGGATGAGTTACATTGATCAAAAGTTACAGTAAAGACATTTATAATGTTAGAAAGATTCTAATTAAATAAATACTGTTCTTTGAACTTTCTATTCATCAAATAATCCTGAAATAAAAATGTAAAAACTGTTTTCAACATGGATACAATCATACATGTTTTTGGAGCATAAAATCATCATATTAGAGTGATTTGTGAAGGATCATGCGACACTGAAGACTGGAGTAATGATGCTGAAAATTCAGCTTTTTTCAGAGGAATAAATTACATTTTAATATATATTAACATAAAAAAGTCATTTTAAATTGTCATAATATTTCACAATATTACTGTGTTTTTGTGTATTTTTTTATAAAAAAATTGCAGCCTTGGTGAGCAGAGAGACTTCTTTTAAAAACATAAAAAATCTTACCGATCTAAACTTTTGACCAATGTAGTGTATATGTGTAAGAAGACGTTCACAACTGCAAAAGCGTGTGTCTGATTAATTTGGCTGCAGTGAGGTATTTTCCCTCTCTGTTCAGCCCACATTGACCAGCAGGGCAACACCTGAATGATGTAATGTGTGCAGTTGCTTGTCATTTCACAGATGGTCTCTGTGACGTGTCTTGTACAGCATTATTAGCAGGAGTCGCCCCAGCGGAGCCACACAGGGTTACAGTGTTGGGCTCAAGGGCACTGTAGTGATACGGCAGGACTGTGATCAATGCATCTCTCGTGTTTCCAGGCAGCTCTGTGTGGAACCGCAGAGCTTTATATCTCCATGCCTTCAGCACTATGTTACCATGCAATTAAGTGAGCTCCTACTCTACAATCTAGACCAACTGCCATCTCTGTAGCTGTCATATGTGGACTATTGTATTCTGCCATACACATTGAGCTGCGTATCTGTTTGCTATGGTGGCAAAACAAGCGGTTTCAGTGTAAAAATAATATTGTCGTTTCATTTTAAAATCTGAAATATGGTATTGCCTGACTTCATTATATCGCATTGCATTGAATCAAGCTTTATTTCACCATTTATTCCCCACCGTCCCCTCAGTACATCACGGATGTATGGGCATGAAGCACTATGGATACTTTATTAAAACGGAAACTATATTATAGCCTATATATAGAAACTATATAGCCATATTTAGATCAGTACTCAACTAAAGCACACACTGATCACCATAATGGTCACTTAAAGCTACACTGTGTTAGTTTATCATCTTAGCTAAAAACACTTCTTTCAAAAATATATGTGCTCATTAATGTATGTTTACTTTGTTCAAGTAATAAAGTATTCTCGTGAGTGTATAATATGCCATTGAAAATACATACGGGTAAGGGGTTCTAATGTCGGCTCGCATGTTGCCCCTCCATCTTGAAAGTACATTAGCCAAAGAGGGACATACCCGTTAATTCAAGCTTCCCCTTTCGCGTTTACATTTGAGTTAACACTCAGGGACGAGGTCGAACTGGAAGCCATGTTAATCTTGGACTACATTGGCCACCGTAGGAGTTAAAACGAATCGGAATTGAGAGGAACAGAAATTAATATTCACTGGATGGTCATATACCTTTTCACAGCTAGATGGGTGTAGAAAATCAAATTTTACAAATTTTCTCCTTCAGTGCTTGTTAACATCAGGTGTCTTCAATAATGCTCAATTAATCAATTAAACCGCCGTTTACACGAACACTCGCGGGTGAAAACGTAAAAATATTTTATCGGATGTGCCTTTCGTTTACACGGCGACGCGTTTATGAGGCTTAAAAACGCAAAAAAGTGAAACCACCCTCCAGACTGGAAATCTTAAAACGCTCCACCGCCGTGTTCTCGTGTAAACGGTAGAAACGCAAAAGTCTGCTTGACAGTGAAGGTTGTACGCAGGCGCGTGGACTTGGTGTTGTTGTAGTATGCAGTCCTAGCCACCTGGAGTGCATACTACATTGAATTTCACACACTTTTGCGTCACCATTTGCACGCGAATTTCCCACACAAAACGCTCGTCTAAACGCAGAATAAAAAGTGATGACGCAACGCCACTTTTGCGTTTTCTTTTCAGAATCATTTCTGTGTAAACATAGCCTTAGTTTTTGCTGTGTTCCTTTTAGGACATTCTAGGAACTTAAATAAAACTACCCGCTGAAAACGTTATTAGAACTTTGTGGTAATGTTCCCAGAATGTTTTTAGAACAAAACATTTCTAGCTGGTGCATCTGTGAGATATGTCATATCTGGGAAAAGGCAGACGAGGAACCTCCCGGTGAGCACAGTGCAGTCTTACATGCAGATTTGAGAGCAAATATGAGAGAAATTAAACTTCCTGCGTCACAGCTGAGTTTCGTCATAAACGCATTACAAATTCAAGCCACTGGATCTGAGAACAGAAAACAGCTGAGGTGTTTTTCAGAGCCAAGGATTCACACAGGGTTTAAACCATATCACTGGAACAATATTTATTCATCCTCTCACTACTGAGCCTGTTATTCCAGAAAATACGATTAGCTTTCTTCACGATTGACCCACTGGAAATTGGATTGCTAATGTCCTGCTTTAAAAGCAGCCTACCAGCATGCCCCATATACAACTGAGCCAGAATGTTACTCAATGACTGCAGTGTAAGTTTACAAGCAGTATTAGTTTGAAGACTATTGTATTTTTATACCCTAAAAGTGTCATAGATTGAGTTTCCTATCTCAGGGAGATCAGGCTACCACACACACACACAAACAGTCGCACATATCTTTGTGTTCCAGGCGTAATGGTTTTTATACTGTACAAACTGTATATTCCAACCCCTTACACTGCCCCTATCCTAAACCTACCCCTCACAGGAAACATTCTGCATTTTTACATTTTCAAAAAACATTACTTATATTATTTATACGCTGTTTTCATCATGGAGACCGCTGGCTGGTCCCCACAATAGGTGATTTTCAGGTTTTACTATACTTGTTGGGACATTTGGTCCACACAATGTAATATAAACAGAAACACACACACACACAGAGCTTAACTAAATAAGCTAAAAGCTGCAATGACTGTAATCTTCACTGTAATGAAATATTGAAGTGAGAACGGCATATGATCAGTATCGTGAGATGTCATTTATACAGTCACCATCTGTTGCTCTGAAACGCTTCAGTCATTCTGCACAATAAATGAGTCTAATACAGTATGACACAGTGAATGGGGCACTGAATACATGTTTATTTATATTTAATGTAAAGACCGGGCTGTCACATAGGGAAGCGATCACAAGGTCTCATTATGAGATTTTCAGTCAAAAGTCCAGTTGCATAAATGCTTGGTTTATAGCTGTGGTTTAGTTTGTTGTTGTTTCAAATATGTAAAGTATGGTTATTTTTGGTATGCCTACACTAAAATTACAATATGATCATATCATTGCATACAGTAAGACAAGTGTCACTATATAATTAAGGTGTGTTTTAACAACAATTTTGAACTTTTTTGAGGTCAGGGCAAGCTGTAATTTGTATTTTGAATCCATTGTGACTGCTTCTAAAAAATAAACGTACACTAAGAAATATTCTCTTCACATAAAACTTCACAGATATCAAAATCTAATCGGAATGAATCCTAAATATAAATGTGAAATATAAACCATGTTAGATAAACAAACAACAGCAAAAAACATGCAGGGAGAGAGAGAGAGAGAGAGAGAGAGAGAGAGAGAGAGAGAGAGAGAGAGAGAGAGAGAGAGAGAGTCTGTGGGCGGAGTTTACTGTGAGTGTGTTGTGTGCGAGTAACAGGTGTTCAGCAGCTGCTGTTCACACACACAGAGAGACGCTTCAACGGTCGTCTGATCGATTCGGAGCAGCTGATATCAATCTTTCGATACTACGGCCGATAATCACTAATAAGCGGAATAACCACTGAAAGATTGGTGAGTGAATCTACGTGTCTTCCGGTAATGATCATCATCAGCGGCGTCATCGATGAGCCTGTCACTGATCGAACTCTTGATGTCGCGTGTCAGTCGCCATCAGGTGTTTATTGTCAAAGGAAATGAATGACAGTGTCACTGAATAGAGCAGCTACAGTGTTCAGACGCTTCTGGAAATGCAGAGAGAACAAATGTGTGTGTCTGTGTGATCAGTTTAGTCTCTTATATAGCGTTTTTTGGACAGGCCTGGTAAAAGTTCTGTGGCTTTTCAACTATAACTTAACCTGCTGTAGGCTAGTCTATATGCATATGGTAATTATTCAGTAACTTACTACCTACTGTATGTGTCTACCAGTTTTACTGTTTGATACCACCCTACTATAATTTTTCTATTTTTAAAGAATATAACTCAACTGTTTGAGCAGACAAAATGGGATAAATCAATCCATGTTTGTGTAGTTTTAATTCAGAATGGTTTGACGTACTGGTAAGAGGATTGTCTGTATCTGGCCGAACAGGTCATTTCCTTCTTTAGATATAGTGGTGTGTGAGAGAGATCAGGTCAAAGTGTTAAAAGGATTTCTTTCTTTCTTTCTTTCTTTCTTCTTTCTTTCTTTCTTTTTCTTTCTTTCTTTCTTTCTTTCTTTCTTTCTTTCTTTCTTTCTTTCTTTCTTTCTTTCTTTCTTTCTTTTCTTTCTTTCTTTTCTTTCTTTCTTTCTTTCTTTCTTTTCTTTTCTTCTTCTTTCTTCTTCTTTCTTCTTTCTTCTTCCTTCCTTCCTTCCTTCCTTCCTTCCTTCCTTCCTTCCTTCCTTCCTTCCTTCCTTCCTTCCTTCCTTCCTTCCTTCCTTCCTTCCTTCTCCTTCCTTCCTTCCTTCCTTCCTTCCTTCCTTCCTTCCTTCCTTCCTTCCTTCCTTCCTTCCTCTTTCCTTCCTTCTTCTTCCTTCCTTCCTTCCTTCCTTCCTTCCTTCTCCTTCCTTCCTTCCTTCCTCCTTTCTTCCTTCCTTCCTTCCTTCCTTTCTTTCTTTCTTTCTTTCTTTCTTTCTTTCTTTCCATTTGCTAAGTCAAGCATGACTATTGCTCATATTGAGGTTTTAATGATTTGAATACACCTTTAACCCCCAGTATCATGTAACTGTAACTGAATCTACTTAATAACATCTCAAATCTTGCGACTTACTGGGCCAGTAAGTAACTACTTAGCAACAACTCAAAAAAAAAAAAAAAAAACAACCCAGCTAACTAACTAATTCCATAGAATCATCCAGAACAGTACACTGAAAAATATTGTTGGTTTAACTTCAAATAAAAGTAACCTGCCAATATTTTCAAGATTTGTTTTCACAACACATTTTCTTTTGTCAAATTAACTTTATAATAATTTATTTAGTTGAGATAACTTATTATTTTGAGTTTCTGATGATTAAATTAATCTTAATTAATGATTAAATTAATTGTATTAACTCACTTTTTCCAGTTCAATCAACTTAAAAATTTAAGGCAACCCAGGTTACATAGTTTTTTAGGTTAAACAATATTTTTTACAGTGTAATCACAACATTTTTTCTTTTGTCAAATCAACTTAAATAATTTATTTAGTTCAGATAACACAGGCCTATAATTTTGAGTTTCTGATGATTAAATCATTCTCCTTCATTGTATTAACTCACTTTTTCCAGTTCAATGAACTTAAAATTTTAAGGCAACCCAGGTTACTTACTTTTTTAAAGTTAAACCAACAATATTTTTTACAGTGAAGGTTGCCTTAAATTGTAAGTTGATTGAACTGGAAAAAGTGAGTTAATACAATGAATTGATTTAATCATCAGAAACTCAAAATAATAAGTTATATCAACTAAATAAATTATTTAAGTTGATTTGACAAAAGAAAAAATGTTGTGATAACAAATCTCTAAAAATATTTTAAAAACACCTTGGCAAGTTTACCACATAGGCCTAAACCTAAAAAATATATGATCAAACTAGGGCTGTCAAATGATTAATCATGATTAATCGCATCCAAAATAAAAGTTTTTGTTTACATAATATATGTGGGTGCACTGTGTATAATTATTTTATACATACTTGTATATATTTAAGAAATATTTTCATACTGTATATATATTTATATACATTTTATATTATATATAAATATAAAAATGTTATATATAATTTTTTCTCTAAATATACATGAATGTTTGTGTATTTATATATATACAAAATAATTATACACAGTGCACCCACATATATTATGTAAACAAAAACTTTTATTTTGGATTTGATTAATCGTGATTAATCATTTGACAGCCCTAGATCAAACATAAGTTATGACAACATATGTTTTTACATTGCTCATCAAATAAGTTCGGCAATTTTCTACTTCTTTCTAAGTTATATGATATGTATAAAGTTATAATAAGTTATAAAACAAATTTTTAAGTCAGTTTAATGTACTTCAAGTTGAAATTACTTAAATATTCAAGTTGATTGTACTTAAAAATATAAGGCAGCTAATTTTTGACAGTGTATAACCGCAGCATAGCACTAGCAACACCAGAGTCATGGGTATGATTCACAAAAGAATGCATGATCTGTTAAAATATATACATTGAATGCAATGTGGACTGCTTTGGATGAAACAAACCAAACGACACTAGATAAATCATATTAGAAAACTAAAATGTAGTAGCCTAGTCTTGCCAATAAAGCCTTTTATTAAATTGAATTTGGCAGTGCATGGAGTGATTCAGGGCAAGAATGAACAATAGTCCTGCTGCCACTAACGGCACTCATTATTTGTGTGCATTGTTTATTTATGTCACAACAAAGCGTTGTGCCTCGGCAAGCATGAAGCGCTGCCTCTCTCTGGTGTGTTGTGTTTTACACCCTGTCGAGACGGCGCGTGAGAATGCTTTTACTCTGATTAATTAGACGCATAACTCAATCTCCCTCAGTCATTCCATATTAAAGACTTGTGAACTCATGCACTGAAAACCAGTACAATCCAAATGCCTTCAGACTCTTGTTAATGAGTTTACCGGTGGAGATGGGACTGAGATCTGTTTCAGTCATTTGACTGTTGGTCTGAGGACTTTTGTCAGCAATACATTTTATATGGCGGTTTTACTGTGTAATTTCAGCTAAAGTTACTTTGCATGCTAGATAAGCGAGGGAAATGTTTTACTGCTAAGGTTTATGTGCCATAATTGCATACAGTATATCTCGGTCAAAGGGCATGACAAAGATGTTGTAATATTTACTTTACGTTTCATTGTCTAATTAACACTTTCAAAAGGAGTTTTTTTACTTTGTGTCAGGGAGCTGTTCATGGTTTCAGTTTTTTTATAGCGTCTAAGTCTCACTATGAGGAAATTGGCTTTATGTGGGACGGATATTCAGAAATGAGCACAATGACCGTTGCGCTGTGTATTCTGGGTCGCAGTTAAGATGGCATGATCTTCCATTAGCTAATGAGAAGACAGGAGACAGGATCTAAACATTGTTTAACCTCATGACTATCTGTAAGTCTTCGAGTTCATTGCTAGAAAATCGCAATAAGGCTGCGCCCATGAAGTTCAGATAACAAACTTGTTATCAGTGTCACCTCTGTGTCGAGGGTTTTAGTTTATAATGTAAATTAAATTAAAATTATATTTAAAAAATATATATTTTATGAAGTAATATGATACGAAGTGGTCAAAAGTTTGGAAACATTACCATTTTTAATGTTTTTGAAAGAAGTCTCTTCATCAAGCCTGCAGAAAAAAAGGAAAAAAAGGTAATATTGTGAAATATTATTACAATGTAAAATAATAGTTTTCTATTTAAATTTACAAATTTACTTTACAAAATAATTGATTTCTTTGAGGCAAAGCTGAAATTTCTTCAACATCATCACTCCATCCTTTAGAAATCATTCTAATAAAAAATATATTAACCACCACATATAATATTGTGTTATATTGATTTATATTATTAAAATGTTAATAATACATATAATAATAATATATTGGAAATTAATAGTATTTATATTGAACTTCCTATTCATAATAGAAAAATGTGTCATGGTGTGGTTTGGTTTCTACAAAAATATGAAGCAGATAATTGATAATAATATGAAATATTTCTTGGGCAGCAAATCAGCATATTTGAATGATTTCTGAAATCACGTGACACTGAAGAATGGAGTAATATTTCGGTAAGTTCAATTGTGATAATATTTCACAATATTACTGTAATAATATTGTATTTTTTCTTAATTTATTTTTATATTTCTAAAAATTTAATTATAAAATAGAATAAAACTGACAAACTATAAAATATTCTTAGAATATTTTTTAAAACCTGAGTCATTTATTTATTCTTGCAGCCTGTAATAGTGCTTTTAAACTAGGGCTGCCGTTCGTTCACAGGCTACTGTTTGATTTAATGGCTACATCAGTGAGTTAATCAGTGGGTATTTTATTCACAATTTGTCATTCAAACAACAGTGTTTTTTATGATGTTGCAATGCTTTATATACTTAATATATTCGATTTTTGTCAGCATGTGACAGCAAAACTTAATTTCGTCTGTTATCTCATTTGCATTGTGGATACATCATATTTCACCATACAGGAAATTATGCCTTGTGTACATAAAAGTGAATGACTATGAATCTTTTATCACTGACATTGTGTCACAATAAGATATGACTCAAAAAGTCTTTCACAATTTTTCAGCTCTTTTAGTTTATTCTTAGCTAAAAACACAGTTCTTTCAAATATATATGTGCACATTAATGTATATTTACTTAGTTGAAGTAAAAAAGTATTCTCCTGAGTGTATAATATGCCATTGAAAATACATACGGTATAAGGGGTTCTAATGTCGGTCGCCATGTTGCCCCTCCATCTTGAAAGTACATTAGCCAAATAGGGACATACCCGTTAATTCAAGCTTCGCCTTTCACGTTTACGTTTGAGTTAACACTCATGGACGAGGTTCAAACTGGAAGCCATGTTAATCTTGGACTACATTGGCCACCGTAGGAGTTAAAACGAAATCGGAATTGAGAGGAACAGAAACTAATATTCACTGGATGGTCATATACTTTTTCACCAGTAGATGGGGGTAAAAATCACACAGTGTAGCTTTAATATAATTACTAATTATATCGTCGCTGCCCGATGAACTCACGTATGTCCAAAACGGTTACTTTTCAGGAAGTGAAAAAAACATGTAATTTCAAAAGCAGCTGAACGTAGCGTTGTCATGCTTGGCACAACATCTTTAAATGTAACCATATTCTTGCCAATGTCATGATATAATCCATTTTTGACCCAAAATCGAGTTTAAATGGACATACGTGCATATTGTATAGTAACGGTGGTCGATACGCGTTCTTCCGATCATTAATTAGAATGACCAAATCGCGTTTCATATTGACAGATGAATAGGCTACGCTCAGTTTATTAAATACGCTCGGTTTATTAAATATCTCTTGCAAACTATGAAGAGACAATGAATCAATACACTGGCATGGATGCGAATGCTTATTACAGATATGAGCTGCATTTTATCATCAGCTAATTTCAAAATCAAAGACATACATTAATAAGAGAGTGTGGCAACAGCCTGCCCTGGTAAGATCACTTCGTTTCTTTACTTGAAGATGATTGTGTGATTGTGAAGATGATTGTCTCTGTGACTTACTTTCACTTTTGAAGCAGCTGCTCATCTGCGGTGATGCGCGTCGCAGTAGCGCCGTCATATCTGACTATAACGTGTCATATAGCCTATATAACATGCTCTCACTCGTTTATTTTTTGTAGCATTTTTGGGAGGAGTAAAATATACATATGTGGTTCAACCAGATTGCGTTTACACCTAGTAAAGATCCGATGACAATGCGAGCCAGACTACCTCCAGATGGTCAGGCAGATCCGATTATTACAATCCGATCACAACGTATTTATACCTTGCATTAACATGCCTTTTTTATTATCCGGATAACTTATCTGGATACAGATCGCATTATAATACCAGGTGTAGGGGTCTCAGAGACGAGACCGGCGAGATGCCTCCACAGGGCGGGGAGATACCATACTGTCTATGGGAGATACGCTGCGTGATTGACAGCTTTGACAGCAAATGGAAATACGTGGAAATCAGATGACATGATTTCACAACTTTTCATTGGTCATTTAGATAATGTGACGCATGCTGTATACGGAAATGAACCTGGACATTCTATCCGTCAAAAAATCTCAAAATCGTCAAAATGGACATACGCGGTTTTCATCGGACAATGACGATATGTAAGCTACACTGTGTGATTTTTACCCCCATCTAGCGGTGAAAAGGTATATGACCATATATATTAATATTACTTAAGAAAAAATATATGTATATTATTATGATTTCTCTGCATAAGCATCACACGCAGTATTCCTTATCAACTAAAATTTTCATGTTTTATGTATATACATTTTTGTAATAGATATTTTTACTGCAAGACAAGACAAAAAAATATTTATAAATGACTTTTTTTGCTGTAAAATTGGGAATAAATATCTGTTTTCCATGTGATAGATCAGAGCTGCCAGGTTTTGAACAGGTAAAAAGATTCATAGTTGGATTAAGGATATTGAGTGAAGCAATAAAGAAGCTATTGTAACGCTTCCCTCTGCGGATACACATCCTGATGGGACACTTTCACTCAAGGACAGTCATCACCATGACAACAGTCAGTCAGGGCGGGGCTTAAGTGCAGGTATTCTCATTAGAGCCGACCTCAACATCAAACTACTACAACACGAGCCAAAGACCATGTCTCTCGCTTCCCTGAAGTTTAAACACTGAAGTCACGCTGTATGACACTGACATCCCAGCAGGACGAAGTACGTGGTTCTGTCATGCTTCGGTGATCTCCTTATTCATGAAGTGAACTAATGACAACTTAACTGTGTGCTTAAAGGTGCAAACAAGAGTGTTAAATGAAAACTATGTTTGTTCTAAATGTTGTTCTGACTCCAGCCTACCGTAATGTCTTTGATTTTGCCTCATTTTTTTTGCTAGAGTTTATCAGTATCTGTTTTGTCTTGATTTACTTGAGCAGTGAGCGTTCTGGATCACATCTCTTCTGTTTTTACTATAATCCACCGACTTAACATCTACTAACCGGTTTAGCTGCTTTGTGAGGGGAAGCTGGTCTTCTCCTGATGTGTCTGTTTGGAGATCAGAGAAGGGTCAGACATTATTCCCCTCTGAATTCCCCTTTCAGATCCTCTATCGGACCGCCCAGTCTGGGACAAAGATGATAAACAATCCAGTCCATATCAAGTTGAGCCATTGTGCAGTGTCTAAATAAGAGTAAGCAACAGTAAATTGGATGAATAACTTTGTATTTAAATTGATGTTAACTTTGCAATGAGCGTTTCTTACTTAAAATAGTTCATTCTGGGTTCACTGTTTTACTATGTACTCTAATGCAAAAGTTTTGGGTTGGTAAGATATGTATCTCTTCTGCTCACCAAGGCTGCATGCATAAATACAGTGAAGAAAATAATGTTGTGAAAGTTAAAGGGGTGATGAACTGAGAAATAAAATTTTCCTTGAGCTTTTGACATCTAAGAGGTCATCATATTATAAGAATATCCTGTAAGTTTCAGAACTTAAAACGTCCTTGTTAGTCCAAATAAAAGCTTTTATTGACACCAGGCTCAGCAAACAAATCGTTTTTCGAAGAGGGGAACTATGACGTCAAAGAGGATAAAACACCACCCCTGCAGAAGAAGATTAAAGCCTACTTCAGACACGCGCCAGTGTAGCCCCGCCCACCGATTCGCGCATTACACACATAGCTAAATAGCATAGATGCCTAACTTGTGATGACAAACCGGATCGAGCTACCGAGCTATACAGAATATTGTGCAGCACCTGGTTTTGGAAGAAGAGCTTCCTCTGGATTCCAAGAGGACTGCATGGATAAACTTTATTTTTAATGACGTTCCAGCTGATGAGAGTAAAACATGGTCCGTCTGTTCGCTTCATTTCACTGAGGATTGTTTTGTAAACAAGACTGGATTTGCAGACCGATTAAGAGTAAAGAATGGTGCTGTGCCGTCTATTTTGGATCTAACAGGAATTGTGCAACACACGGACTCTGGGTCAACATGAATCATTCCGATTGCCATTTGACAACTTTGGACGCTTTCAAAACAATTTCCCCCAAGTGCACCGACGGGTGAGTTGAAACTCATTATCATATGCAAAACTGTTATCCACTCACAGCAGTGGGCGTTTACTTCCAAGTCTTCAGTGTGAGACGCCATTTTTCAGTACGAGCGTTTTCAGCTAGGCTCAAAACTAGGGTACAAAATGTTTTTGAATGCAAAAACCAAGCAAACGTCATAAGTTGACCTCAGAAAACAATATAATAAAATTTACAAAGCCAGTTCATGACCCCTTTAAAATAACTCTTTTCTATTTTAATATATTTTCAAATGTAATGTATTTCTGTGATGCAAAACTGAATTTTCTGCATCATTACTCCAGTCCTGAGTAGGGTTGGGTATCGAGAATCGAGTATCGATTGGAACCGGTACTAACTTTTTGTTTTTCCAGAACTGTTTCAAAAGTTAAAATTTCGATTCCTAAATTATAGATATTCACAGTCCGTCGACTGGAAACGAAGAAACCGCTGAACCATGAGTAGCTTACGTCGGCGGTTCAAAGTGTGGCTTCGCTTTTCTAAAAAATAACGAAATCTCTGCAAAATGCAAAATTTGTGACAAAGGAGTATTTGTGACAGAAGGAGTATTTCCTTCAAAAAGACCGTTGGTTAGCAAGGTTAGCTAAACTTTTTTGACCCTGTTTCTTAAAAGAATTGGAATCGAGAATCGTTAGGTACCGGAATCGAAACAAGGAATCAGAATCGGAATCAGAATCGTTCAAATTCAAAATTATACCTAACCTAGTCCTGAGTGTCACATGATCCTTCAGAAATCATTCTAATAGTTTGCTTCTCAAGAAATATTTCTTATACATTTTGAAAATAGTGCTTAAACTATAAATATTTATATTTTACTTACTATAAAGCTATATATATATTGAAATATTTTGCTTAAACAGCCTTTATATGTAATATGAATCTTTTGTAACAAATGTTTTTACTGTCACTTTTGATCAATTAAATGCAATTACTAAATAAATTCAATTTTTCTTTTAAAAAGTATTCATTTCTTTAAAAGAAACAACCTTTTGAACATTATTGTACATGTGTAAACCTTGAGTTAACATGATTATTTGATTGCATTGATTAGAATTGTTTGGATGGTTGTGGTTTGCTATTGGTGGATCTCCTGTGAGTGCATTGATAAATCATGTATAATAGAATGCAGTATTCCATAAAAAAATAAGAATAGGTGATGTCACGTGATTTCATGTGTAAACATCCGTCTGTGATCTGTATGTTTAATGTGGAAAAGATGTGAGTGTTCTGGCAGGGCAGGAGCCCATGGGAGGCCCCTAGAGATTTGAGTTTATTTGTGTCACGAGTGCTGTTTGTTAAAGGTTTTTGAAGGGTTCTTTGTAAACAGGCCTCGTTCTGTCAGGAAACACAGTAGAGGTGACATGTGACTGGAGGAACTGTCAATGTAATTATCAAGATTTATCGTTTTTCTCTCACTGTAGCTTCATATGTCACTCCATAGGATTCAATATAATTGGAGAAACAGTGAGACAAATCTTCACGATCTCTCTCTTTCTCTTGCAGATTTCTTTCTTCGTCTCCATCCGTCTGCTCCGGGCCGCTCCATGCAGGGGAGCGGCTGGATTTATGGGCCGCTCTCCGGTGAGCCTGTCCAGACTGAAGCTGGGGAAGCTAAAGGTGGTGCGGCGGCAGCTGCTGCAGCGCTATGAGCACCAGCCGTTTGTCTCGTGTCTGGCCGGCCTGTACCGGCTGCCAGTGGAGACGCTGACCAGCGTGCCAAAGCCCAGCCGGGGAATGCTGCTGTAGTCGGGTGGAGAAAGATGCTCAAGTCTACCAAGAGTTTCACCAAAAAGGCTTAAGCCTAGGGCTGCACGATTATGACAAAAATCATAATTGTCCGATTATTGCCTTGAAATTATAATTGCGATTATTAATTACGATTATCACAGTTTACATTGAATGATGTTGATGAACAGCTTTATGCCATTGTTCGAAGTGACTGCATGCAAATTGTTATATCAAAATAAAACGGCTGAAAACTCCTGAAAAACTTTTAATGCTTTTCTATGGTTTAAAGTAACACCAAGCAACTTTTCCTCTTTCGGTCGCCGCTACTGATCGGAAACGAAATTGTCCATTGCCGCTGTCGTAAACAATTTAGCCTACCGTCACACGCACGCTCGCTGTTTAGAATGAACAATGTCCACAGACAAGGTAGAGTATGTTTAGGGTTGGAAGGGGCAGAAAATTTCCGGTAAATTTCCATGGGAAGTTAAGCTGGGGAATTTTGGAAATTTTCTATATTAGAACATTGCGGATGGTGCATGTGGCATTTTTCTGTAAAATAAGCTTTTAAGAATACTAATGCAATGCAAGAGCTTGTTAGGAAATAAGAATACTAATGCAATGGCATGTACAGATACATAAATAGTAAGACTAAACAACTTGAATGATCTTGAAAACATATTGCAGGAGGCAGAGGAAAAACAGACATATGAGGTAGCTAGCATCTGCCTTATGTGGTAAATAAAGTTACGCTAGCTTATTTAGCATCTAACTTATCAGCATTGCTACTAATACGAATTAGGGCTGCACTAATATTGGTCAAAATGGCATTGTGATTTTATTTTTCCACAATATATATTGCAATATAAAAACCATTTCTCCAGATGACTTGAATAGCTCTATTTGGAAAGAAGTGAGTCATTCTAGATTGACTGGGGTGGTTTTGTCATGAAGTAAATCCGCATAGAAACTAATATTAATAGAATGTTCACTAATGTAGTTAACAAGACTTTAATAAATGGAACCTTATTGTAGAGTGTTTCCGTTTTATGTCTCTTGAGTTCAGTGTTGGATAGATCAGTTGTTTTAACCATTCATTAAAGTGAATTGGTTCAAAGGAGTCATTAGTTCACGAATCGGACATGTCATTAACGGATAGATTTATTTTTTTTATTGAAAGTGTGGTTTGTCATCTGAATGTGTGGAGCGCTTTTCAGAGATGATAAGGCGACGTTATTTTAGCACACTTCACAACCAGTGGTAGTTCAGAAGAAGAAAAAAACTTTGGTCTACCGACCTTTTACCGTCATGTATTCTCAAAGATATTCAGTCAACTCAATTCATTGATATGCGCGAGCCGCGAGGGAGGGAGAGAGAGCAAGACAGTTTGAAGACCGCGAGAGTGTGTGCGCGCGACCGGGGCTTTCACTCTCTCAGTTAAACGAGCGCCGAAGTCACTCGTCGTCATCCTACTTCACTCATCGGATTGTGATTGAGGAATGGCATGGATATTCAAGTGTATTTGAATGGCATCTGTTTGTTTTAGTCAAGATTATGCTAAAATATACTTTCCTCAACTATATTTAAGTTCCCTATGAAGAGCCAACCCTCAACTTTGAAAATTCCCACTTTATTCCCGTTTATTCCCATAAATTCCTGTTAATTCCCTTAAATTCCCATTAATTCCCATGGAAAGTTTCCATCTTTGAAAATTCCCAGAATTTTGCAACCTGAAGTATGTTACATGATTTCATGAAAGGATGATGTATTGCGACATCAGAAACGAAGAAAAACGAAATAATGACTATTGTAGTGCTTGATGTAAAGCGGTTCGAATTTTGTAGTTCTTTCACCCTGTTACGACTTGATGAACCACTGATAAGATTTTGGAAACATCATTTTAAGTTAGGGTGACCAACTGTCCTGTTTTCCCAGGACATGTCCTGTTTTCATATAACAATATAGAAACCATTTTCTATCCATACAGAGGAGGCATAACCTACTTTAAATGTATTGAAATTAATAATGTATATCTTTAAGTAAACTTCGAGTATCATTTGAATAGGCCCATCTGTTTTGCCGGGCAGAGTGTCCTGGTTTTTGGTAATCAAAATATGTTCACCCTATTTTAGTAAACAATGTTAAGATAGTGTTGCTTTAATGCTAATTATAATTATAATGTTACACTAACTAAAATTAAAACAATGGGGAAAAACCCTTAAGATAAGCTGTAAGAAAAACACATTTTAAGCACACAGAATAATGTTAGTGGATTATTTTATAGATTGTGCCTTTGAACGATTACATAATTGTGACATCCATAATTGTAATCGCGATTACAAATTCGATTAATTTGTGCAGCCCATACTTAAGCCTAGTCCCAGACTAAAATGCATGTTTGAGCTGTTTTGACTGAAAGCAGTTAAAAATGGTATTTGTCCGTGCCATTGATTTGTCTCAAGATGCACTGCAGCAATGTTTTTTTTTCTAAGGGACTTTAATAAAAGCCACTTAAATGTCCTAATTGAACTGAGGCCTAATCCTGTTTTAATCTTAAACCCTGTCTGTTAAACTGGGCCATTGTGTGCTTTCAACCTGGATGGCATGATTAGGCATCATAGACAACATAATTCTGCTTTATAAGATTCATTATTTTGGTCCAGATTATAAAATAATTCTAGCAATCTAGTGAGTTCACTAAAAGGCAGACACAGGCAGAAATACAATATTTTCAAATATTGTATTTTTTATTATGTATGTATTTTATTCTTATTAGATTATCACACATTTGATTGAGAGATGCTTAAAGAGCACTATTTCAGTTATTTCCCATTAGGGCTATTATCATTAACTAAAACTATTAAAAGCATTTTTGGTTATTGAAATTAAGCTGCAATAAAGAATAAATATTAGATGAAAAACTTAGTTGAAGCACTAATATTACCAAGAAGAAATAAATAACTAAAGATGTCAGAAAAATAAATGAAACAAAATGGTAATAATGAATTGGTTATATAATACATTAAAATAACTGCTTCATGTGCTTTTGACAGCACATAGTTTATTAAAAAATATATATTTTGAATTAAATGTCAAGAAATTTTCGTCTTAATTACATATGAATGTAATATATTAAAGGGTTAGGTCACCCAAAAATGAAAATTATGTCAGTATTTACTCACCTTATCTTGTTCCAACCCCTCAAGACCTTCGTTCATCTTTGGAACACAAATTAAGATATTTTTGATGAATCTGAGAGCTGGATCTCTCCTCCATACTAGTCCATAGGCTTCTTGAGGGATTGAAACTTGCCGGCCTCAAAGTTATTAAAGACGTCGTTAAAATAAAACAACAAAAATAACAACTTTATTTCAACTATTCATTTAGTTCTCTCTCTGCCTCGAGTCAGGTTACTAGTTAAATAGCGTAAGCTTCTGTTATTGTACGTCACACGCATCACACACATGACCAGCGTCGGCCAATAGTGAGCCTACGTGTTACGTAGCTCTACGCTATCACACTACGTTACTTGACTACAGGCCCATAGAGAAGGAAGTGAATAGTTGAAATAAAGTCGTTTTTTTGTTTGTTTTTGTGCACAAAAAGTGTTCTCGTTGCTTGATAAAGTTAAGATTGAGCCACTGAAGTCACTTGGACTATTTTAACAATGTCTTTAATAACTTTTCAAGGCCGGCAAGTTTCAATTCCTCAAGAAGCCTATGGACTAGTATGGAGGAGAGATCCAGCTCTCAGATTTCATCAAAAATATCTTAATTTGTGTTCTGAAGATGAACGAAGGTCTTGCAGGGTTGGAACAACATGAGGAAGAGTAAATACTGACAGATTTTTCATTTTTGGTGAACTAACCCTTTAAAGAAAGCATTTCCTTTTATTGAAAGTAAAATGTCATGTATTCACTGTAGTTTTCTCATTTGTCCCAGCACTCACTTTAAACCTGTTTCATGTATCCAAAATCACCACATAGTCCAAATACATGTACGTTTTACATTCCTGAATTTTGGTAGTTGTTTTTATCTAAAACAACTTGCAATGCAGGGCTCCAGACTGCGACCAAATGGTTGCATTTTGCGACCAAAAATTGAGAGTGTGCGACTGAATTTCACATCCAGTCGCACATGTGCGACCAGGAAATTTGCCACACGTTAAATGCATGGTTAAGCATGGAACAAGGGGCGCGTCAATGAATCCGTGACAAGAATAGCACGCGTAAACGTCTGTGGGAAGAAGACGGAGACAAATATCAAAACCTGCTATGTGTGTCTGAGCAATAAGCGATCTATCGACTCGTAAGTCGTTACCTAGCAGCGAATGCAAACAAAATGAAAGTGGAACCAACCCGATCTCACGGGAATTCGTACGAATTTCACGAGGTGGCTAATTCGTAACAATTCATATGACCTCACTCGTCAAATTAGTACGATTTTGCTAAATCGTACATATTTTACAAATTGGCCAATTCGTATGAATTCGTACAAATGACCTACCCCTAACCCCGCCCATAAACTTAACCGTCAGGTGGGTTTAGACAAATCGTACGAATTTGTACGAGTGAGGTCGTACGAATTAGTACGAATTAGCCACTTTTTAATCACTCGTACGAATTCATACGAATTGGTTCGTGAGATAGGGTAGAAATACGCTTGCCAGTCGCGGGGCTGATCTCGCTCACGCGAGGAGATCCAGTGAAATCCATTGAATTCGATACGCATCGCTACGAGATCCAGTGAGAAACACTCCGATTCGGTGCAGAGTTCTGTTATAAACCATAGATATCAAACAGCGCTGACGTGGAAACCAGGAGAAACACTTATAGAAGGCTTTCAATCCACAAATCAGCAACATTCACCATGGATTTAGGCTAATGAAGTAACTTAACTCCAACCATAAATATGATAATATGACAGAAATATTCAAACGCTTACAAGTAGCCTACACATCTTTTCCCAGCACATGGAAACTATAATATCATATATAAATGTTTTATTGTTTTGTATTTTTTATGTGATGACAAACACATTTTTTGTTCATCCTTTAAAGATTGTGCTAAAATGAAAAATTAAGATGTTGGAAAACTCTTATTTAAAAACTTATTTAACAAAAATAATAATAATAATACCATTGTAAACAGGATGTTTATTGGCTATTTATTTTACTCAATATACATTTTTTTGCTACTTTAAAAAAAATAGTAATAGGACATTATAAATGATAATAACTAAAGTTAATTTAAAAAGGTTCAAGCATTTCCTAGGAATCAAACCCATGACCTTGAATCTCTATTCCTATGATACGTTAAAAGCGCTGAAACTTTCTTTAGGAAATGCAAATGTAATGTTAAATTTGATGTTGATATATTACCATTTAATGCACAGACATTAAGATGAATAAACCCAGTGCATGCTGTATTGAGTACACCACGTTTATCAAGTGTTTCCATTCTCTAACATTGTTCTCTCTCGAGTCAAGGGGTTTGCTTCGTGAAGATCTGTGAATAATTTCCTCTTAACCAGAATGTCTGCTGAAGCCACTCGTGCTGCTCAATAGAAAGCACTTATCAGTGCACTTTTCCTGTATGTGCTGATTAGTTTTCTTGAACACAGCGAGCGAGTGCAGCTCTTGTTCAGCTGGTGGGCCGCTCTCTAAACCGAGCTGTCTTCAGTGCCGATAAGTTGCAGTATGACTCAGAAAGCATCATTCATCGAGTCATTTAAAACCAGCCGGATGACTCACTGTGTTATTGCTGCACGCTGAGCCGGGCCGTCCTGTACAGCTCGAATGCAACTATTTGAATATCAAAGTCTGTGTTAACCTCATGTGGTGCTTTAATTTGAGCCTCCTCTTGAGTTTTCACACTGTTGAGTAACTGTGGTGCGGTGTGGGTGTTCTCACGGCTCATGACGGCTCTGTTTTGCAGTTGGAGTGTGGTAGTTTCGCTCTCCTCATCGTAACGTTTTTCCTGACCCTGATATTCCTGTACTTCTGGAGTGAGGCGCAGAATGACTACAATGATTTTGACTGGTGAGTGTATCAGGATGGAGAGACAGATGGACTGACATACAATTAGATGGGTCGTTCAAAGAAAACCAAGCCATTTCTGTGTCCATATGACTTCCCATTGAAAAAATAACATTTCTCGATTGATTTGATTTACATTATAGAAAGCATAGAAACTTCTTTTTTTTTCTTTTTTTTTTTTAAAGCTACACTGTGTGATTTTTACCCCCATCTAGCGGTGAAAAGGTATATGACCATCCAGTGAATATTAGTTTCTGTTCCTCTCAATTCCGTTTTAACTCCTACGGTGGCCAATGTCGTCCAAGATTAACATGGCTTCCAGTTCGACCTCGTCCATGAGTGTTAACTCAAACGTAAACGCGAAAGGCGAAGCTTGAATTAACGGGTATGTCCCTCTTTGGCTAATGTACTTTCAAGATGGAGGGGCAACATGGCGACCGACAGTAGAACCCTTTACCCGTATGTATTTTCAATGGCATATTATACACTCACGAGAATACTTTATTACTTGAACGAAGCAAATATACATTAATGAGCACATATATTTTTTTAAGAACTTAGTGTTTTCAGCTAAGAATAAACTAAAAGAGTTTCACTGTGTAGCTTTAAGAAACACACTGCATGTTTTATTCAAAAAATATATTTTCATCAAAATATTAGGAATTTGCATGCCTCTAATTTCCATTATATTTAAATGTTGCAGTTGAAGTGTGTTGCAGTTATATGTATATATTTAAATATACAAATAAATGTACATTTACATTTTATATATATCTCACTAACATTCAGATATTAAAATTGAATAAAATGGCCACAATAAAAATTACTTGCTAGGTCAACTGATTACCTTAGTCTATAGATATCGCCATTCGATTCATATTGTACTCATTCTGTTAACAACACTTTCTCCGACAAGCAGATGCAATGAGACCTGTTTTCCTGTTTGTTCATGAAGCTGATTATACTTATTCGGGTTTCAAATGATTTGAAAACAAAAAACAAAAAAAACAATCCTGATATTTTCAGATACAATTGGCATCAATCCATGAGAATGATGCAGAAAATATTCTCAAACAAAACAAAACTTAAAATCTATTATTTAAAAAAAATCTGATCTGTATTTCTGCAGGTTTAACTTTGGGAATCTGGGATTCTGGTTCCCGTGGTCAGTGGTGTTGTTGGTGGTCGCTGCCGTGCTGTTCACCTACATCGCCCTCCTGCTGGTGAGAACACTAAACAACAACAACAAAGTGTTTCAGCCTCTGCTTGTCCTCATAATTAATGTTGTGGTCTTAATGTTTGCAGGTCCTAGCGGTGTGCCTTCTCTCTGAAGGACAGAGGCTTTACCTCCATTGGAGCCACAAGGTGATCAAAGAAAACCGTCTTTTCATCAACCACTCTTAATGTGAATGACACCCCATCTTGCACATTTGTATTCATTCCATTTCTGTATTACCAGAGAAACAGCTTCATATGATTCAGATTGCGTTGAACCTACAGTGAAATAATTTGACATGTTTTTTAAACATGGCTAATGCTCCAACATCAGTCAACATAACATTCATGTTTTACTGTGCTATAGAGTAGACCTTATGTAGCCCTGCCCCTTTTCAGCACTGCGTTCTTGTCTTTTGTTTTTCCGGTCTGTATTTTCACAGCGATCTTGCCTATTTATGAACGAACGGCTCGTTTTAAAACCTTCTTGGTCTATTGATATTTATTAAGACATCTGCTTTAAACATTACAATCCTCATGATAACTTTCATTAACTTTACATTAAGTAAATCCACTTCAAAAGCTAATTACTCCTCGACAGCGATGCCATAGAAATATACAGAGCGACCACAAAAACAGAAGTTCAAAGACAATATATTTCTAGCGCCCTTGTTTCTCTGGTGCGTAAAGTCT
Organism: Hybognathus amarus; assembly: GCA_030378365.1. NCBI lineage: Eukaryota > Metazoa > Chordata > Actinopteri > Cypriniformes > Leuciscidae > Hybognathus > Hybognathus amarus. The sequence continues at coordinate 417,902 of JAQIUQ010000145.1, forward strand.
ATAATGATTAAGGAAAAACACCTCACCTTATGTTAGGATTATTTACATATAACATTCTATTTTAGGTTTATTTATTTGCTATTTTAATATTTATTGATATTTTGTATCGACTAGTATTTTCTTGTTTTTAGTTTTAGTCATTTTAGTAATTTGACTTTTGTAATTTGTATTATTATTTTGCTTTAGTTTATATTTATTTATTTATTATTTTTAGGCATTCTTTAGTTCTTCAGCTTAAACTTTTATTTGAGTTAGTTGCTATTAAGGCAACATTTCTTATTTTTATTTAAGCTTAATCTAATATTTATATTATATTTTATTTCAGCTTTCAGTTAATACTGGTGATTTTTTTTTTTTTTTTACTATTTTTTTAATTAACAATAAAAAAACTGCTATGTATGTATGTATATATATATATATATGAAGAGTTCAGATGCAAAAGCCTCTAAGTGCCATTTGAAATTTTCTTCTAAAAATGATCATTTTTTATCAAGCTTGTATATTTAAGTTCAGTAATTTCACTTAAATGGCAATGAAGATTACCTATTAATTGTCATTTAAGTGAAATTACTGAACTTAAATATGCAAGCTTGATTAAAATGATCATTTTAGAAGAAAATTTCAAATGGCACTTAGAGGCTTTTGCATCTGGATTTATTATATAAATCCAGAGCAACTGCTGATTTGGCAGTGGTCTCTTAATTTTTTCCATAGCTGTATATGTGTGTGTGTGTGTGTGTTTATTAGATGAAAAAAAAAAAAAATATATATATATATATATATATATATATATATATATGTTTTTGTATTTTGTGACTTTTCACAGATTGGTATCCTGGTGACTCTAGCTTTCTCTATCAGTGCCACAGCTGTGCTCTCTGACTCATGGAGCAAAGAATGGACGACGCTGCTCCTTTCATTTCAGGTGGGTCTCTTCACCCGACACAATAATTGGGCCAAACAGTCGAATTAGCTTTCCAATTTACAAGTACAGTTCATGCAGTGTGCATTTATGTATTTCCATTTTTGTGTGCAGATCACAGCACCCTTTCTGCACCTGGGCGGAGTTTCCCTAATGACACTTCTGTCCTGGCCAATAGCCTTACACTTCTTTCGCATGAACAAGAGAGGTACGTGATCCTTTTTGGTGCTTGTTGGCAACAAATGAAAATACATTGTGATTTTGGTCATATCCTATTTCAACCAACACATTCTAGTTGTTTTTGCCAAAAAACTAATATTCTGGGCTTAACAAACGGCCTCTACACCTGCTGGTCTCAAATCAGAGACCACTAACATCAGTGGATTTGAAAGAATGGCTCAGTGGGTAGTACTTTGCATGTTCTCTGTGTGTCTGCGTGAGTTTCCTCCGGGTTCCCCCACAATCCAAAAACCATGTGGTATAGGTGATAAATTGTCTGTATATGTGAATGTGTGTGTGTGGGTACCAATCCATGTAATGGAGGGGATTGGGGAAGATTGACTTTGAAAGACCTAGCAACCCACCCTGGAAAAATCATTGCCAAGAAAATTCATGGACAGTATCTCGCTTATGGCAAGAGATGGCCTTAGAATCACCAATCGTTGGATACAATTTAAATGGTAATAGGTAGATGGATAGATGGTGATTGTAATCGCCATGTCGTTACAAAATAGCAGCTTGTTCTGGCTAAATTGATGCAACAAAACTAGATTGCTCCCATTATAATCACCCAGTGTTGCACGGCATTGCTCAAGCAAGCATATTTGACAGACATCTCTTTCCTATTTGTTGTTGTGCTGCACATCAACTCCAGCCACTTTCATTTCCCCATCCATATATTTGAAGGTGCTAGAAGTGATTTCAGACATTTTGCGATCTAGTACGGAGACACATGACATGCAGGGAAAATATTAAAGGGATAGTTAACCCAAAACGGAAAATTCTGTCATCATTCACTCCCCATCGTGATCTAAACCCATTACACTTTCGTTCATCTTTGGAGCACAAATGAAGATATTTTGAATAAAATCCTGAGCCAGTTCTGTGCTCTCCATTGACAGCTACGTGACTACACTGCGTTGACGCTTCAAAAAGTTCTTAAAGAGATTGTAAAATGAATCCATATGAATCAAGCGGTTTAGTCCAAATTTTGTAAAGAGTCTCGGTTGCTTTATATTATGAACAGATTGGATTTAGGTTGACAGAGTTTTCATTTTTTGGTAAACTTACTCTTTAAAGAAATGAACAAATCATTCCCACTACTTACTAATAGGCATGGGCGTCAGTTTGGCTTGAAATGTGCTGGGGACAGACGTCATTCGGAAGGGCATTTTCAATAGTGCTGGGTACAATGACGCATTCATTCTTTTTCTCTTTCGAGTAGGTCATGTTTTGAAAGACGATGTCCTGTAGCTTCCTGATGTACATAAATAAAAATGAGCACAATGTCTGAGTATAGTGAGTATATAGACTATATACGCCCTTTATTGCATGTCTACAGTGATGGTCCAGAGGTAGAATTTTTGCCTAGCATGTCGGGACTCGGGAGGTTCGAGGTTCTAATCCGCACTCGTATAGTTTTTTTTCCCCTCATCAAAACAATAATGTTTATCAGTGGTTGAATTGATATAATGTTTATCAGTGGTTGTATATGTTTTTATGAGGGGAAAAAATATACGAGAACCGGATTAGAACCAGAAACAGGGACACGTTTGTGCGCATTTTGATTTGTGTTTTCACCGGAACGAATCTCCGCAACTGATTGAAGCGCATTTCCGAGAGAAAACAACACGTCACTGCTAGATCGCCTGCTATTTAACAAACAAATGAAACGAATTCTGTTAACTGGAGATGTTATATTTGTATTGGTACATCTGTGCCGCGAGATGTTTCAAAAGTGGTGGGGACAAAATCGACTCTGGCAAAAGTGGTGGGGACATGTCCCACCCGTCCCCCCTCGTAAATGACGCCTATGCTAATACGTCAGCATGTTTTACAATTAATTCCCTCGTTTTAAGTATATTGTGCAAGCAATATTGGTACAATGTGTCCAAGACTTACTAAATCAAGGGAACATATTAGTTTATAAAACGGTTAGTTCAAATCCTTGAGTCTGATTGGCCAAGAGCTGTGCTTTATTCACGATAAAACACGGCTACGACCGCTTCACCCAACGGTTCTATTGATCGCTGCGCAACACTGCGGTTCTGTGTTGTTTTTATTTGAGCTTTCATGCATTTTACACATTGGAACGTTGTTGCTGTTCACACTCGGGACTATTTTTTCCAGCGGAAGGACGGCTTTTAGTGATTTTACTTCAAGAAAGTTGCACTAACATTGTTTTTTACTTAAATATTGTGTGGCAACCGTTTTATAAAAGCAATAAGATACTCGAGGCAAGTGCTGTATCGTGAATAAGTAACGGCTCAAGGGTAGTGCAGGCACTCCGCTTCGCGTCGTGCTTAACAACGCCCTTGAGCCGTTACTTATTCATGATACAGCACAGCCTCTCGTACCTTATTGCTTACATATATCGTGCTGAAAATTTAGTTAAATGAGGGAACAAAATAATTATATCATGACATGCGCAAGTTTCACTTTAAAACAAGAGAAGGAATTTGTAAAAATTGGTCACGATTTACTAATGAGAAGACATTAGAAAGGAGATTATTTGTTCAGTTTACGGACATTGCGTTTAATCCTGTAACACAATGCAATGTGTCATTCAAATATAGGGATAAAACTTAAAATTATTTTGGAAAATTCATCCATGTTAATTTTAAAATACTATTAAAATAATTTCTGTTTAATTTTAGATAGCATCAAGGGTTAAAAAGGGTTAAATTAAATCCATTATATCCCAGTAAAATAATTTGTAAACAAAAACCATGATGTCCATGTTGGTTATGGGCAGGTTTAACCATAGTAGGCTACTATAGTCAGTTACATCATTCCTGCTCTCAAGTCAATGGAAATGGTGTAATTTTGTTGGTGTAGGTGACTCAAATCCATTTATTTTCTGGTGTTAACACAGTTGCTGCATCTCTACTTTCTTTTCATTGAAAGTTAGACTCATAAAAACCAAGAGATTGTCCTCGAAAAGCAATGCTCCTCCCTGCCCTCCTTTTCTTCTTTCCCTTTGGCTTTTCTCCTGCTCTCTTTCCTCACTCTCTGCATCTGGCTGATGTTCGGCTGAGTCATGTTGTCTCTCTCTCTCTCTCTCTCTCTCGCCCTCTCTCTCTCTCTCTCTCTCTCTCTCTCTGCGCTTTACTGAAAGCACGACGAATGAGTCAGAAAGACAAATGCAGGACAGAGGCTGAACTCACACCAGCTGTGTGACGCTCGCCTCCACCCAGAGATGTCTCTTTGTCCCATCATCCCTCTCTCACAAAGACAACGTCTCTCTCTTGTTGAGATGAGCCGTGCCAGTGTAGAGGTGACATAAACTCTCATTACAGGCGACCCAATGGGTGCTGCAGTAACTAAGTGGACCCTGTCAGTGCGTTATTATCTTTCTGTAATTCACTAAATCAAACTAATGTTTATTCAGGCTGATAAATGATTGTTGTGTATTTTATTGGCCGGTTTGATGTTTTTGTTTTTATATGTTTGGCAATGAAGAGGGATTTGGCTATGATAGGGAAGTTGATAGGGATTTTGATGGCATTTTGCCTAGATCAGAAACTTTTGCAACTGACTTTGATTAACTTTTTTACTAATATATATATATATGTGTGTGTGTGTGTGTGTGTGTGTGTGTGTGTGTGTGTGTGTGTGTGTGTGTGTGTATATATATATATATATATATGCACTACTGGTCAAAAGTTTATGATCGGTCAGATTTTTTATGTTTTTAAAAGAAGTCTCTTCTGCTCACCAAGGCTGCAATTTTTTGATTAAAAATACACAAAAAACACAGTAATATTGTGAAATATTATGACAATTTAAAATGACGTTTTTATGTTAATATATATTAAAATGTAATTTATTCCTCTGGAAAAAAGCTGAATTTTCAGCATCATTACTCCAGTCTTCAGTGTCACATGATCCTTCACAAATCACTCTAATATGATGATTTTATGCTCCAAAAACATGTATGATTATTATCCATGTTGAAAACAGTTTTTTACATTTTTATTTCAGGATTATTTGATGAATAGAAAGTTCAAAGAACAGCATTTATTTAATTAGAATCTTTTCTAACATTATAAATGTCTTTACTGTAACTTTTGATCAATGTAACTCATCCTTGATGAATAGAAGTATTGATTTCTTATTTATTTCCCCCAAAAATAAAATACAAATTCTTACTGACCCCAAACTTTTTAAAGGGTAGTGTTTAATGTAACAAAAAAATGTATATGAAACTGTTGGTCGCACTACAAGACACTGCCTGCAAAATTGCCAACTGGAATATTATATCCATAAACAGTTCTACGGGCTGCCATAGTCTCCCACCTAAAGATGAAGTATATAAGGATCCTTGATTCAGCCCCTAATAACTATAATTCGGTTCATCATATTACATATATTTGTCTTTCATTCATTAAGTTTTTGCCTATATTCATTGAGGGGTATTCTTGTGTGTTTCAGTGAGGCAGGTTGCTATCCTCAGCCTGTACTTGGCGGCTCTCTTCACCCTGTATCTGGTGCCGTTGGGCATGTATTCCCCCTGCATCAAAGTGGAGGGCACGCTGGGGCCAGCACCCACTCTCATTGGGCATAGAGGAGCACCCATGGTGTGGTATTTTTACCTCATGATATTTTAAGATCCCTGTTGTGTAATACTGAAAGGGCACATGTGGATTTTGTGTGGGTTTAAGTCAGCATGCCTTTAAAATCAATGTCTGACTTATCTTTCAAAAGTAAACTCGACTTAGATTTTAATTCTGATTATAACTTGAATAATAATAAAAAAGTATTGTTATGTTTGACCATTCATGGATTTGATTACAATGGTTAAGATTCAAAATGGTTGTCGAAAGGTTTGATGTTGTTGATTCTTTTCAAACAGCTTGCACCAGAAAATACCCAGATGTCCTTTGAGAAGGCTGTAGAAGTAGGAGGAGAGGGGCTGGAGACAGACGTCACAATCAGGTGAGCATCTTTAACATACCTACTTACTGTATTTGTATAAAAGCCTTTTAAGTTTTAAGAAGTTATGCTTCTTTTATGGCTTCTAACATAGTAGCAGTATTATCATGGTGCCTGCAATGCCATGGTCTTGGGTTTAATTCCAAGGGAATGCATGATCTAATGTAATGTGTACCTTGAATACAATACATATCACTTTGTATAAAAGCATCTGTCAAATGCACTGCAAAGATTTAAGAAAATCGTTGGCTTTAAGTAGAGCTGTAATCAACCAAAGAAAATCGGAAAAAAATAATTAGTTAGATTAAACTACTTGATAGCCTTTCGCCACCTAAATGAATTATAAATAAAGATAAAAATGCGCATGCGCACGCTGCGCTATGAAACCCATTAATTTCAATGGCTTGCGCCGTGTGAGGACGTTTTGTTGCTTTGTCGACCAAAAGCGCAAGTGGATCTAGCTAGACCGGAAACAAAACAACACGCACACACTCGTTTGGGCTTGCGAGCCGGCCAAATAGTTGGTTAAGGTTACGTTTTGAGTAGATGACGAGCAGTCAGAAATACCGCTTGATGATAGCCAAGCACACACACACACATACACACAGCTGATGAGAATTCTCCGCCCCTCGTCAATATCAGGACCTCGTCGGTATTTCTTTCACCCTTTTATTGATGGACAGTGTTACATTGTGTGAGAGATTATTTGCTCCAAGTGAGAATTCTAGTGTGAATTTGAACACAGTATATGTCAATTTTGTTTTCAATAAAAAATATTTGCACAAAGCAAGCCGATCCACTTTTCCATGTTGATAAGAGCATTAAAATGAGAAAAAAGAAATTAAGAGACATTTAGAATTGATAAAAATGTGCGATTAATTGCGATTAATCGCGAGTTAACTATGGCATTAAAGGTAGTGTAGGTCAGAATTGAAAAAAAAACCTTTTTTTCCAAATTTCTTTAAACTTTCTGTATATATCAATGCATAATTAAAATCTAAGTACTCTGAAAAAGAAAGTATAAAAATCGAGTGTCTGTAGACCTCTCACGACTGTTTTAAAGACAGCTCATTATTTCCATTCATTTCACCCCCTCCCCTTCTTGGCTCCTTCCAAAGCCACGCCCCCAAAACACATGAACGCGCAACTCCGACAGCTGAGCTGAAGACGCATTATTTACCTGAGACGAGCGGAGAGGAGAGGAAGAAGTGCATGTAGTGACATCATGTCAGAAACACATGTAAATAAAAAAATCTAACTATCATTATGAAGATAAACAAATAAGTTGTATTTTATTACTCTCTATCAAGCTAGCATATTGATATTGGTAAAGCTTACAATATTGATTCGCTAACGAGCTAGTTAGTTATCTATAAGGCAAAGCTAAAAACAGGTTGCATGATGCACGTTTTTCCATTGCCATCATTTACACTGTGATGAAGAGGAATTTCATGTAAGATTCATTACATATATATGGTGTTCTGCATGTAAGAGTTTGCTTGATGAAAGCATTGTTGATTCTGATGAGGACTACACACCCGAGACAAGTAAGTTACCCATAGACAGTATAAGACAGCAAGTACCGCATCGTCAGCTCGAGGACAGATCCGTGGTCGAAGAGGCCGAGGACGGGGGTAGTCGAAGTGCAGGGCAAGGAGCACTTTTTAGACAAGAGGACCTGCGTCGGGTTTGCATCTTCAAGCTCAAACAAGCACGCGAACAGGTACTATCTGGATACGCACAAGTGGGCAGGTCCTGTGTGGCAAACGGGTGGTTGCCATGGTTGCGGGAGAGTGACAGTCGCCTAAGCCCCAATCCGTTGTTTCGTCCCGGTTCGAAATAATGAGCTGCGTTTAGTGCAGATTAAACAGTCTAGAGTCACTCGATTTTTATACTCTTTTTTTCAGAGTACTTAGATTTTAATTATGCATTGATATATATAGAAAGTTTAAACAAATTTGGTAAAAAGTTTTTATAAAATTCTGACCTACACTACCTTTAATGCCATTAATCACAATTAAATAATCATTTGACAGCAATAGTAATTATATAATTACACTGTAAAAAGGGCACCTTTAAAATAAAGTTTAACTAAAAATATTTTGAAAGCATTTATTATCCTTGGTTATAAAACGGTTAGTTCGAATCCTTGATTCTGATTGGTCAAGAGCTGTGCTTTATTCACGATAAAACACGGCTATGCTTCACCCAACGGTTCTATTGATCGCTGCGCAACACTGCGGTTCTATGTTGTTTTTATTTGAGCTTTCATGCATTTTACACACTGGAACGTTGTTGCTGTTCACACTCATGGACTATTTTTTCCAGCGGAAGGACGGCTTTTAGTGATTTTACTTCAAGAAAGTTGCACTAATATTGTTTTTTACTTTAATATTGTGTGGCAACCTTCTATAAAAGCAATAAGATACTTGAGGCAAGTGCTGTATTGTAAATAAGTAACGGCTCAAGGGCGTAACTCCGCTTTGCACTGTGCCTAACAACGCCCTTCAGCCGTTACTTATTCACGATACAGCGCAGCCTCTCGTACCTTATTGCTTACTTAATTTTTTTCAATTTTACGCTCTAAAACTAACTTTGGTTAACAAAGATGTATAAATCATGTAACAAATATATTGCTCATTGTTAGAAAATGCATTAATGTTGCTTTTGTAAATTGTTACATTGTTTTCTTTGCAAAAAAAACTAAGAATCCATTGTGAGTCAAGTCTCTTGTGCATTTCAAGTCAGCATTATTTGCTTTGCTGTCTATGAAAAGTTTTTCAGATCAGTCAGTTGAGGTTTCATTTGAGGTTATGGTGCTGCCTATACAGACCGCAAAGCTAATGTTGATGGTACATAAAATACCCAGCAACCTCCTTTCAAATTAATTCTGCGGCTGTGCTATCAGCCCTATGACATTTCTGTGATCTACTGCTTCAAATACATCAGCAAACCATCAATGGGCCGTTCACTCACAAGGGCATTTCCTCTAGACAAAGGTCTGCTCTAGCCAAGAGGCGTATAAATGGAGATCTGATGCTAACCGCTCCTGGATGAGTCAGTGCTCTCAGGTTAATGTGATTAGCTGAACTCTAATCCTGTTAGCGCGCTCCCTGAGGAAGCATGGATGAAGATGAAGGAGCATGTTGTCTATTTACAGCTTATATTACGCAGGTTCGATGACTTGACAATATAACATCACAACTACATGAAAATAGCTTTTACTGTCTTAAAAAAACTGATTTGTGAGCATTAGTGGAACTGAAGGTGTTCGAACAAACACGAAACACGTGATCGTTGTCATGCGGTGAATACGGCTAATCCTGAAACAGCCATGTCGTCATCAGAGCTCGTGCAGCCGCTCTTGAGTCCTCCGGCTGCTCTCAAATCACTCTCACGCTGACTTTGATGGCATACGTCACAGTCACGTGGTGTCGCCGCTGTCTCAAGTCGGACACTGGCAAGCACTGCTTCAAGTCAGCCGCCGATCGGCCTGTGCAGGGCTGAATGAAGTCGAACAAGCCTAAAAACTAAGGACTTAACAAGAAACACCTAAAAGCAGTGAACAATGAACCAATGACAAAACAGAACACAGAACAACATGGCTAGAACAACCAATGAAAACATCACACATGAAGCAAGAGAAGCATGTGACACGATAAAATGAGGAGCAAGGGAAACATATGATGCATCATTTTAAATAATACTAAAATAACACAATACTTTTCATTATCTTTGTGTTGGCTTTTTCATTTTTCATAATTTAGATGGGAAAACAAACTGAAGTGGATTCCACAGAATGTAAAAACAGTTGCCATCCCATTTGAGCATGCTAAAAACAATATTCCTCTTTGCAGTTATGATGGCGTCCCATTCCTGATGCATGACAGTACCCTGAGGAGGACAACCAACGTGCATGAAGTGTTTCCCAACCGGACAGATGACCCGGCGGCCATGTTCACCTGGGCAGAGCTGGAGATGCTCAGCGCCGGATCCTGGTTTCTTCGGGTAATGATCCAGCACCTTCGGTTCCTGCTCTTAAATCAGCAGTCATATGAATATATTGATGGCTAGGCTATGTGTATAATGCTATACTAGCTTACTGTATACTGCATACTTTCCAGCGTGGCCTAGACAATTATTTCTAAGGTGGCATGAGGACTGTGTAAAACCAAAGCAAACAAGCAAGCATTCAGACATCTATACTTTAACACATATACTACATCTATAATATAATTAAAAACAAAATATGGACGCAAGTGGTACTCATTGTGGTCCAAGCACAAATGGCCCATGTGGATGTACCAACCCCTTTGTTCATCTTCGGAACACAAATAAAGATATTTTTGATTAAATTTGAGAGCTGGATCACTGCTACATAGGCTCCTAAGGGATTGAAACTCGACGGCCCAGAAAGTCATTGAAGAAAATGTTTAAATATTCCATGTGACTACAGTGGCTCAACTATAAGTTTATCAAGCGACGAGAATACAACCCCCCCCCCCAAAAAAAAAAAACGACTTTATTTGACTATTCCTTTTCTTCCCTCTGGGCCTAAGACGAGAGTTCAAGAGATTTCCACGACGCATGCGCGAGAACTGAACAAGAAGAAGTAGAGTTAGATCGCAGTTCTCGTGCATACGTCGTGGAAATCTCTTGAACTCTCGTCTTAGGCCAAGAAGAAAGAGAAGCAATAGTCGAATAAAGTCGTTATTTTTTTGTTTGTTTTTCTGCACAAAAAGTATTCTTGTTGCTTGATTAACTTATAGTTGAGCCACTGTAGTCACATGGAATATTTAAACATTTTCTTCAATGACGTTCTGGGCCGTCAAGTTTCAATCCCTTAGGAGCCTATGTAGCAGTGATCCAGCTCTCAAATTTAATCAAAAATATCTTCATTTGTGTTCTGAAGATGAACGAAGGTCTTACGGGGTTGGTACAGCATTATGAGTAAACTGTCACTTTAATCTCTCAGTTCTGATGACTGAATTTCTCAGTTGAAAAGAACCGCTTCATAAGAGCCAATTTACCTTTGGTGATTGGACCCAAAATATCAATATCCAGGGCACCAGGACATTGTCTATTATACACTTCAACACACTCTAAATGATGAGCTTGTATGAGCAGGTCTAGCATTACTACACAGAGATGTTTTTTTTTATTTTTTTTATCAATATTATGTAGCCTACTTGGAGGATATAAGTTATAGTGCATCAAATTTGAGGGCAAAAACCCTTATCTATTCAAAATTAGACTTTGTCAAGCCAACATAAAGTTTGTCTTTAATCTATTTAACTAAGATTTGATTCTTAGCTAGCTCTGCTATTAGTGTCTGTGATTGAAATCTGCTTGGCTATAGAGGGAATGCATTCACGTGACTTTCCCGCCGGAACAACCCCCTCTCAGCCTGACCGAGTGGCAAAAGATCTGCTGCGTGACTGGATTTAACAGGGGAAACTGCGAAAATGCAACTAAAACGAACAATTTTATCAATTTAAATTAAATGTTGGACTTAATATAGTGTTCCTTACAACTTACTAAAGATCCAGTGATCCATGGATATTATTGACATGCAGCCAGGAATCGTGTTGCCTGACATTTATGTTTGCCTGATTTCGAACACTCGGGGAAATAAAAGCAATATAGACCTAAACATAAAGCAAATTTGCCTGTGAATGTTTTATATAAACACAATATAGGTTTAAATCTGGGTGATTACTTATATCAGTGTTATATATAGCCTATATATCATCATATCGTCCAGCCCTAAAACTTTATAGTTTTTTTTAGTCAGTGTTTATTAAAAAACATCCAATAATGCCGAATATGGAATGATACATATTTAATTGATGAGTTGTTAATATATATATATAACAATACAAAATATATGGGTATGGTTTTACAGCTAAATTCAGCATACTGACACAAAATGAAAACTGCAAATCCACCTTTCACTGACTGGAGTCCAGTTGTTTCTGTGAATTGCAGTGATCCATTTGCTCCTCTTTCTATCGCAGTCTGTAAAAATATACCTCCGATTTTTTGTCAAATCTAGTTGTCCAGTCAATCGCAAAGCTCTTTCCCACTTTATATGTGTTGTGTTTGTTTTTCGCGGCATTCACGCTCAACACATATACAGCCGCTCAGTCTTTTTGCCACTCACTGTGAGGAACTGCAGCACTCCGGCCGGAGGTGACGTCACGCGCATTCCCTCTATTGGTTTCATTTTATTTTCTTGGATGATGAAAGTGCAGCGGACGGTTAGAGACTCCGTGAGCCACAAAAAAATAATTAAAGGCACAATATGTATTTTTTTCTGCTTTAAAAATAGCAAAAATAACTGTATCTATGTTATATATTTCTATTAGATGTGTACTTGCATTATCCCGACAGTTTCCACCAACTTTCAAATACAGAGAAATTTATAGTTTAATTCGAAGACACGGGACGTTTCTTTATTTCCGTTTCGTCGCCCGTCTATGGCGTCATTAGATGTGCCTCAATAACCTTTGACTCCTATTTCTCGAACTTCCTGCGGAACCCGGCGAAACCGCCAAACACAAAAGGGGAACACTGGACTACCGCCAAAAAAGCAAAGAAAATGACGAAGAAAAAAGTAGTACGTATTTTTATGCGTGTAAATCACGTGCCCACTCACGAGCGTTCACTCTTAACAGACACGTCCCCAGCGTATTACAGACTGTTCATCAAGCACTCCCCGTTCAGGAGTAACCGGGTCGTCTCATTCAAAACAGCCAGCTGTAGCCGTCAGCGAGCCGCCGCACATTGAATACTCATATGAGTCAGGCTGCGAATGTAAGTTATGTGCCAGCCGCAGCGCGCTCACGCTTACTAAATAAATGCCTCACCTCCGGTGCCGCGCACTCGCTACATTCCCTTTAGCCTTTAGCACATATAGTGGATGCATAACGCAAACCCAGTCAAACGTTTGACTGCAGTATCTTATGCGCCTTGTAATCCGGTGCACCCTATATATGAAAAATGTTCTAAAATAAGTCATTCATTGAAGGGGCATAGTATAAATATTCATATTCGTCTGTATTATAGTTATGGACCACGATTGCGCTTTGCCTGCACGTTCTGCTGCTACAGCCAGCTCAGTAAAGCTCAAACGTCACGGGTGAAAAATATGACCCGAGGTTTGGGACAGGAGAAAAAGCATGACACAGGTAAACATTGGGTTTGCATTTAAAGCTTCTTGACAAGCTAAATCTACAGAGAGATGCCGTATATCTGTGTATTTTGTGAAACGATGATTTCATGTCATGAGCTGAGCTGGTTGTCATTGACAGCGACAACCACTCCCGTGAGTCCACGCTCTTTCCCGACATCATCAAAGTACGTCTTTTGTTATTATTTTAAATGAGTGACCCCTGGTGGCCAAAAATTACATACTGTACGTTTAAGGTACTTGACAAAGGTCAAAATAAACGAGAAGAGTTGTGGAAATTAAAATCACTATCCCATCTAATTTTACGAATCATGAACAACTGGAAAACCACCCATTTAAGCTTCACTGGTTGTGCTGGATGCTTTTGCATACCTGCAAACTTGTCGCTTTTCGGCGAAAATCGCCGTTTTCTTGGTCAATTGGGTCATTTACGTGAATCACGTAGAACCGGAGAGTTTTTTATTTGGGGGTGGAGGGGGGGTTAGGTGCGCAGAGACAAGGGCGCGATCGAACAGTGGAGACATAAAAACATCCGTCATTTTGTTCATACAGGACAACGTTCAGTCTGCAGAGTGTTTACTTATATTTGTGTAGGCCTATACGTGCATTAAAACAGTTTTAAGAGCAAAACATATGTATCCAACCCCTGTTTGAAACAGTCCGTCAGTGTGTTGTACGTCTGCCCAGATGAAGAATAGGAAAGACAGTGCAAACGAACTGGTAGTTCCACGAGTCCTTTTATAGTTGCTTTCTTTCAGTTAAGCACACTGTTCACATACATGTCGAAAGCGCAGTTGTTAACAGGTTGAAAAAAAAACTCTGTAAAACGCTACAAATCAAAGTGGAAGTAAACGCATTATAAAACAGCCCACGATAGATTGTCATCTTCCTCACTGAGCGTGCGCGCACTCACATAACATCACGCATACAATAACGAACGCCATAGAAGAAGTCATCTTAAAGGCATATCAACATGTCATGAACACCACTTAACACTAAGTGGCCGTTACAGAGTTACATTGGTTTTCATTTCTTGTCCTCAAAACAGAGAACTAATCTGTTTATTTTCAAGTGTTTGTAGTATTATTTTATACGGAATTATTGATAATTCTGATGAGAATACAGTTAGGGTTAATTAAAATGAAGGAAAACAAATATATTGATCTGAAATATAGCAAATTAACTTTAAATTAATTCAGGTAAAATTACCAAACATATCTCAAACTCTTTTTGTCTTTTTATTAGTTTAATTAATTAACTAATTATATGAAACTATTATCAGTGCACTATAAATAAACTGGTTTTATGCCTTTATTAATAAAATGTATTTAAAACATACAAGGCTTAAGACATTTATAAAAATGGCTTATATATTTCCGACACCCCAACAGCCTCCCCCCACCCACCCCGGCCCACTGTCACCTTTTTTACGCTGAGGAGTTTGCAGGTATGCTTTTGACTCACCAAAATTGTTGATATGTTAATGAAGTATACACAGCACATCCAGCAGATGTGTTTTCTTATGTCATCACATTAAAGCAAAATATTACATCTGCTAAAAACGGTACAGGAAACTGCTTACATTCATATTTGATACCGAGATAAACTATCTGGCGCAAATAATAAATAAGATTCGCCCCTTCAAGTGGCATCCAGTTATCTCCTTGGAATACATATAATGCCTATTTAGCATTTTGTAATTTTTTAATAAAAAATAATCTAAATTAATAAAATAATTATGTTATGTATGTGAATCTATAAATATTATACTATATTTAATAAAACATGTTTTAACATTGGGCAGTATGATCAAGTAACTAGTCAAATAAAATAAAAATTCATTAAAATCATTGTGAATATATGTAATGCATTGTGGATGCAGTATTAATTTCATGCAAACAGAAAATTAGCTTAAAATGCAGAAAATTAGTGTATACTATTCCAAAGCTTTTGTTTTCTTTTGTTGTTAATGTTTTGGTATCCGTTATATTTGTGTGTTGTTGTTGTTGTTTTTATTTTTTATTTTTCTTCAAAGCTGGATATTATATTATATTCATATTTTTAGAGAAATTACATGGGTTATTTTAGGATGTTGTGGTCAAAACAGATTAAAAACAACTCATGGTTTATAAAACTATATCATTTAAATTATAAAATAACAAAAAAATGATAATGCAGTTCACATCAAAATATGCTTTGGTTCTTGGCCCCTTAATTTAAAATCCCTCTTAAATTCCTGTGTGGAATCAATTGGGATTAAAGGATTCTATCTGGAATTAGGCTTTGCCAGGAGGAGCCTTGCGTCACCACTGTTGCCACCCTAAAATACAAATGACTGCGGCCGATGCTCAACCTCATCCAGTTTAATGTTCAATAGAGGGAATTATTCCTGGCTTTGATCAAGTTAAATGCGTGTGGATTGTAGTTTAAATGTGTATAAAGCAACATCTTTAAGCTCCTGAGATGTTGGATCTCATAATTGATCTATAAAACTGTTGTCAGACTGCATGCCTTATTAATTTGGCAAGACTGTGAGGTGTAAAAGCTCAAGTTAACCAGTCTTCTCTGTCTATCTTCTCTCAGAGGGATCCTTTCAGTACAGCCGCCTCTCTCGATATAAATGAGAGGGTTCAGGTCCAGAACCAGACTGTACCAACATTGAAAGAGTTCCTGAATCTGGCCGCTCGGCATGAGAGACTGGTGATCTTTGACCTCAGACGTCCACCCCGAGGCCACCCGTACAGGGACACGTGGATCACTCGCACCCTGGAGGTCATACACAACGAGTCCTTCATTAACTCCAGTCAGGTAGTTCATGAACCCTAGTTGGATGCTGACTTGTTCTAATAACCTTAAAGGAGAACTCTGGCGAACAATGAACCTTTGGTCTAATAAAACATCGGTACCTAGTCAATCGTTCTCTGAGATTTGTTTTCATGATAATCGAATGTAAAGAGTTGTATCTCTAAAAACTGTTTAGCGTATAATGCTAGTACTGGGGGCATTGACTAAGTAAAAAGAAATCGCTAGTTTATACCACTAACAAGGCTCAAAATAGCCCCACACTAACACAGTAACATAATGAGGGTCCATACATGCAAAACGAAGCATTGAGAACTTTGTAAGTGTACAGACCGTTTAATTATAGCATTAGTAGCATTATACGCTAAACAGTTTTTAGAGATAAAACTCTTTACATTCGATTATCATGAAAACAAATCTCAGAACGATCGACTAGGTACCGATGTTTTATTAGACCAAAGGTTCATTGTTCGCCGGAGTTCTCCTTTAAACAATGGCATTATAATGTCATGTGACCACCTCATGGCATTATGTGTTTCCATTTTTAAACTGTAAAAAAATAAAAGAGCTGAAACAGTGCCTTGTGATGTATTATGGTGTGTTTTTTTGGCCTATTTTCCTGTAGGTGCTGTGGCTGCCGGCTGATCAGAGGAGTGAGGTACAGGAGCTGGATCCAAAGTTGCAGCAGACGTCTGGAGATCATGCGTCTATAGAGGAGCTCCAGGAGGAACATATAGTCCGACTCAACCTCCATTACAGCTCCATGTCACAGGATCAGATCAGGTATGTCAGCTTGTGTCACGTGGATAATTTTTTAACAATTCAATGGCCTAGAGTCAATTAGCGTTTTCTGCTTATACTATGGCTACCACATCTCACATTGTTCAGATGATGCATTTCAAGACATTTATCAGGCTCTTGTGTGTAGGACTAATTTCCTATACATGTAGTCCCAAGCCGGTGCTTCCCAATGCTTGAGCCACAAGACAAATGCAGTTAATAATGCCGTTATAGAGAGATAGAGAGATATTGACAAAGTGTGCGTGAATTACCTGAGTCTGTGCATCTTCAACAGTGTTCAGCATCAGCGTTTCTACTAATAGTGAAACTGTACGTGTATCTGCTCCAAGAACAGTAGCTTTTAAGCAGAAGAAGAAAAGTAGCTTTTAAGCAGGGACGTGCACAGGGGGGTTGCTCAGGTTGCCCGGGCAACTGCCCATATGCCCTGCTCGACTCAGGTTGCCCTTTCCTAGGAAAAAAAATAAAAAATCATATAATGGATGCAGATTACGTGAGGCCCAGGAAAAAATTAAATTAAAATCGCAAAGCCTCATTCACTTCCATTCGGGCACTGAAAGTGAAAGTCAAACTGTTTACGTGGCTGCAGCGCCGCACGCGACCATAGACTGCACGCGACCGGTGATGGTAAGGCACCGCAAATTACTCAAGGCCGCGCCTTCATCTTCGTGTCGCACGCTAATTAATGTGTACGAAGTCCGAGACAAAATGAAGCGAAACTGTCCTTTTTGTCATGAAAAGAGGAAGAAGAAAAGAAAAAAAATCGAGAGTGAATTTCGGGAACAACAGTCAGGTAAACTTGTCTCCTCTCTAGTTTGATGTCAGCAAAGTTTGATGGTTTTCGGTCTTGCTAACCTAGCTGGACAGGCAGTGCATCTCTTGCATCACTTTTTGCCTGACAAAAGTGAGAGTAAAATACAATTATTTATTAAGTTTGTATTCACGTGTGTTGCGTTCATTTGCGCGTGCACGAAATGAAACTCGCATTTTTCAAGCAGAAACATGCATACTGTACAATACATGCACATGAATGATGGCACTCCCAATCAAAGTACACATTATAAAGACACTGATTATATAGTCTCAGTGTAGGCTCAGTTAAAAACTCTAAACAACTGCACCAATAATGCAAGATAGAAACCAATGTAGGCTATTGACAATTTGACATTGATTGACTATTGATTTATAGGCTATATTGAATTTAAAATGTTGATTAGCCTACTGGTCAATATGAATGCAAATGCATCAGTAAATAATTACCATAAATCAAGATTTGCTTCAACATGCATAACAAATAAAAATAAAAAAAATAAATTAAAAAAAATAATCATAGGCTACTGATTCCGAAAATACCCAGGCTGTAGAGGGAACCAAAGTTAATCCCAAAAGCCAAAGTTCAGGGTTGTACTTTATTATTTTCTTCTTATTTATGTTTACGTTAATATTCACTTGTTATCTTAACATTCTGGGTGCGCTTTTTTCAGGTCAGAGCAACTGCCCCTCAAAATTCCTGTGCACGTCCGTGCTTTTAAGTCTTTAAACTATTTGTTTCAAACTACTTGCTTCATATGGATTCATTGTATAACACCTTTATGACCTTTTTGGATCTAAGTTTTGGTCACATGGACTTTCAATCTGACATGTTTCTGTGTTCGTACTGTATGTGTGTTTGAGTGGAGAGAGAGCGTGAGAGAGTATGTGCTATTGGCGCATAATAAAATGCAAAGCCCCCTAGAGTGTGTGTGTGTGTGTGTATATACATTCATATATACATGAGTGTGTATATACATACATATTTGAGTTTGTTACAGCAGCATGTTGCGGCTAGACCACTTAGATCTTTGCAAAGCTTTACTTTAAATGTACCAGAGCTCGATTAAAAACCAAGGGAGGGAGCTGCACCGCGTCTTTGGAATACTCTACTTTTACACATTAGATCTTGTGATTCCATCGAGTGTTTTAAGTCTAGGCTAAAGACCTATGTTTTCTTGGCTGCTTTTAACTGTTCTTAGTTATGTGGTTTATGTTGTGTGTTTTTTTTTTTGTCTAATTGTTTTGTACAGTTGGGTCGTCTGTAAAGCACTTTGGTCAACTCGATGTTGTTTTTAAATGTGCTTTAGAAATAAATATGATATATATATACTACCAGTCAAAAGTTTAAGATCGGTAAGATTTTTTATGTTTTTAAAAGAAGTCTCTTCTGCTCACCAAGGCTGCAATTTTTTGATAAAAAATACACAAAAAACAGTAATATTGTGAAATATTATGACAATTTAAAATGACTTTTTTTTATGTTAATATATATATTAAAATGTAATTTATTCCTCTGAGAATCCTGAAATAAAAATGTAAAAAACTGTTTTCAACATGGATAATAATCATACATGTTTTTGGAGCATAAAATCATCATATTAGAGTGATTTGTGAAGGATCATGTGACACTGAAGACTGGAGTAATGATGCTGAAAATTCAGCTTTTTTTCAGAGGAATAAATTACATTTAAATATATATTAACATAAAAAAATACACAAAAAACACAGTAATATTGTGAAATATTCTGAAAATTTAAAATGACTTTTTTTATCAAAAAAATTGCAGCCTTGGTGAGCAGAGAGGACTTCTTTTAAAAACATAAAAAATCTTACCGAATCTTAAAATTTTGACCGATAGTATACATATATACGTATACACACAATATGAAATATTGTTAAATATTATTCTACTTTAACAAAGCCTTCCATGAGAGCATCAGATGTTTTTCTTGTGTTTCATCTTCTAATGTAATCTTCTGGTGGATTGCAGAGAAAAGCTTTACAATTGACCCTTCGCAGGGAGCTTGATTGACAGGTGATCTGACCAATCATACTTCGTCATCCGCCATTGTGTTCGACAAAGCAGTCAGGAGAGATAGTAGATTAACATGGGAGGACATTAACATTCCGGGGTTAAAGCAACATTCCTTCTTATGTTCATTCCTGTTTATTCGATGCTATAAATGAACTAGAAGGAAGAGATGATTGGATCACGAGCAGCTTTAACCGATGCTCTACAGCGATCTGTCACGACAAATTTCTTTTAAAAAATGCCGAAATTTGAAAGGTGAGACTTTGAAAGGTGTTTAATATCAAAAGTAACTGAAAAGTAACCTGGTCTGTCAGCGTGTTGTCAGTCTCCTCTCTGCTCCGCGATGTATTTTTCACTGAATGAGAACATGGTGTGGCGTGAAAGCGGCGTAGCTTGTCGAACATAGCGACAGTAACTAAGGGGGCGGGTCTTTGTGAACGGTCAATTAAAGTCTGAAACTTCTACGCGGTCCACTAACCTGAACCTCTCGTGAATGTGATTCTGATTTCAGAAAGTACGCCTCTGTGAACATCAGCACTAACCTGTACGTGATCAGTCAGCCGTGGTTATATTCACTGGCATGGTGCGCCGCGTTCATTCGGTCACTACCAATGCCCTACACATCCTTAAGAAACTGCAGCGCCCCCTGTTCCTCATGGTGAGTTGAGCCTAGCTTTGAAAGGGCAAATATTCTATCATTCAAAGGACTGTGACGATTCTTTTCTTCACAAATCCTTGCGCAGACTCCAGATGAATACAGTTTGATGTGGATTCTGACAGATATTGTCTCTGCTTTCGTCATCACTGCCGTTTTCATATTCCACTGGTGAGTTCTGCTTCGACTAACCTGCTGTTTAGTTTCAAACATGCATGCATGACACGTTCAAGTATTTGTAGACTGGTACTGGAACTGTCAATGTCCAAGTATTGGTACAATTGGCACATCTATTCAATAGCTTTTTTCCCAATCACATATTTTAGCAATCGTTTTAAATTAGGCATCATTCGAAAGCTTAAACACTCAAAGTACTGCTTCCAAGGTAGCACAATAGATGATGGATAGATGATGCTCAATTTTTGTGATATCAACTTCAAATTTGGAACACAACTTGGTTAGACATGCGGCTTTGATTTTTCTAGCAACCTTAGAGTACTAATTATTTAGTAAAATATATATTTTGGATAAAATATAAAATGTTTACTTCTGTGCATTTGCTTTACAGTAACATTAAAGGAGAACTCCGTAAACAATGAACCTTTGGTCTAATAAAACATTGGTACCTAGTCAATCGTTCTCTGAGATTTTTTTCATGATAATCGAATGTAAAGAGTTTTATCTCTAAAAACTGTTTAGCGTATAACGCTAGCACTGGGGGCATTGACTAAGTAAAATAAATTGCTATTTTATACCACTAACAAGGCTCAAAATAGCCCCACACTAACACAGTGACATAATGAGGGTCCATACATGCAAAACGAAGCATTGAGAACTTTGTAAGAGTACAGACTGTTTAATAAGAAGATACGTTATAAAGACAGTTCACTTCATGTATACAGACAGGAGTCATCTTGGAATATAGTCTCGATAAGTTCGATCCCCGAACGCCGTTCAGTACAGTTCAGCTCACTCAGCACGACGTTCGTGGTTCGAACTTATCGAAGACTATATGTCTTCAGTCAGAAAGAAATGAAGGTTTTTGATGAAAACATTCCAGCATTTTTCTCCATATAATGCACTTCAGTGGCAACCAAACGGTTCAAGGTCCAAAAGACACTTTCAGTGCAAACTGCAAACTGTTCCAAGGGCTTTAAACGTTTCCAGACGATGAATAAGGGTCTTATCAAGAGAAACGATTGCTCATTTAAAAAAAAAAAAAAAAGTTTTATAAGCTCAAATGCACAAATCTTTTTCCGAGTCAATTCGTTCGTTCGTTCGTTGAATGAACCAAATGACTCGGACAAAGATTCGTTCATTTGATGAACGAGTTCGAACAGGAGAGTCACGAACGCGCATCACAGAACAGAGCAAGGCGAGCATTTGTGCTTATAAAACTTAAACTGTTATTTATTAATTAAATGAGTGATCGTTTCACTTGATGAGACCCTTATTAATCGTCTGGAATTGGCTTAAAGCCCTTTTGAACAGTTTGCAGTTTGTACTGAAACTGTCTTTGGACCTTGAACCAGTTTGGTTCCCAGTAATGTGCATTATAGAAAGAATCCTGGAATGTTTTCATAGAAAACCTTTAATTTATTTCGACTGAAGAAAGAAAGACATGGATATCTTGGATGACATGGGGTGAGTAAATTATCAGCAAAAGTTTTTTTCAAAAGTGAGATACTCCTTTAATATCTCAGCAAAGAGTATGCAAGATTATAATTGCATCAATTGCAGTATGTACCATAACACAGATTATGGGTAACATTATAGCCTTAAAAAGGCATTTTAACAATTTAACCATTCTCTGGAAAGTACCATTTTACACCAACGCCTTTGGTTTTCTATTTTCAGGGCACTGTTTATTTGTTAGATTAAAAAGAGATTTCTCTCCATCATTTTATTAAAAGTGTGTTATTCCACGTCTTTTGCAATGTTCTTCCTCAAAATTCAAATTGAAGGCTTAAAAAAGGAACCATGCCAAAATTCTGTTTGTTGATGTGATGAACTCTGCATGTGATGTTTCCTCGATTCCAGGTGGCGTGAGCGAGGTTTACCCTTCTGGTCCGGTAGTAGACAGGTCAATGAGAGATGGACCATACAGCAAGTTCAGGACTGGTAAGTTGTTCAGTTTTGGCTCGAAGTCTCTCATTGGCCGTGGTTTTGGCTCGTTTTCCTGCATGTGCTGTACAGATTGGTGGCTATTTTCAGAGTGGCAGGTGGTCAGTACAACTGTTGCCAAATCAACTGTTGTGTGTGTGATACTGTATCTTTTGGTCTACCTAAGCCAAACACGATTTTATTTAAATCCAGTTATTTTATTTAATGGCACAAATTTGAATTCAAAATAAGCTCATTTCTGATGAATTATTTCTATTATTGTTGCATATTGTACCCTTGCTACATTCTACTTTCCATTCTGAAAACAGCCAGAATGTTCTTGTGTGTTTGTGTTATGGTTAATATGCAATATGTATTATGTAAGTAGTACATGGTACACGTTACGTGTATATATATATATATATATATATATATATATATATATATATATATATATATATATATATATATATATATACACACACACACACACACACACTACCGGTCAAAAGTTTAAGATCGGTAAGATTTTTTATGTTTTTAAAAGAAGTCTCTTCTGCTCACCAAGGCTGCAATTTTTTGATAAAAAATACACAAAAAACACAGTAATATTGTGAAATATTATGACAATTTAAAATGACTTTTTTAGGTTAATATATATTAAAATGTAATTTATTCCTCTGAAAAAAAAGCTGAATTTTCAGCATCATTACTCCAGTCTTCAGTGTCACATGATCCTTCACAAATCACTCTAATATGATGATTTTATGCTCCAAAAACATGTATGATTATTATCCATGTTGAAAACAGTTTTTTACATTTTTATTTCAGGATTCTTTGATGAATAGAAAGTTCAAAAGAACAGCTTTTATCTGAAATAGAAAGCTTTTGTAACATTTAAATGTCTACTGTACCCTTTGATCAATGTAATATCCTTGGTGGATCAGTAAGAATTTGTATTTATTTTTGGGGAAAATAAATATAGAAATCTATACTGATCTCAAATTCATTCAAGGGTAGAGTTACATTGTATCAAAAGCTTTCCATTTCAGATAAAAGCTGTTCTTTTGAACTGTTCTAGTCAAGAATCCTGAAAATAAAAATGTAAAAAACTGTTTTCAACATGGATAATAATCATACATGTTTTTGGAGCATAAAATCATCATATTAGAGTGATTTGTGAAGGATCATGTGACACTGAAGACTGGAGTAATGATGCTGAAAATTCAGCTTTTTTTCAGAGGAATAAATTACATTTTAATATATATCAACATAAAAAAGTCATTTTAAATTGTCATAATATTTCACAATATTACTGTTTTTTGTGTATTTTTATAAAAAAATTGCAGCCTTGGTGAGCAGAAGAGACTTCTTTTAAAACATAAAAAATCTTACCAATCTTAAACTTTTGACCGGTAGTGTATATATATTGATATATTGTGTGTATATACAAGACGCACACACATATATGTATAGCTTATGTGTATACATATTTATAATAATATACTAATTCATATGGAAATAGTTGATATATAGACTAGATATATAAGCTATATAAAAATAGTCTTTGCACTGAAACTCTGGGATTAAAATTAATTCATAAATTTTAAATCCAAAAATTTTCATATAGCATTTTAACTACTATTAATATGTCTTTTATTTCAAACAGTTTTTTTAACGATAATAATCCTGGCTTCATGTAAATATTTTACCTCAAAGTGGTTCAGATGACAAAAAAGATTTCTGAATTTAAAAAGTAAACATTACATAGTGTATACCATAAACATGGTATACACTATGTAATGACTACTAATTTTAATTTTCTAAGCAAAGGTGAAGTAGAAAAAAATTGCATTAGTCAGATTTTCCTGCAACCTTCACAGAAACCCTAGTTCTGTGTCCTGTGGCGCTTTTGAATGTGACTCTCTGTGCTGTAGAACGCTCTGAGGTCCAAGGCATCCGCTGGAACCCTCTGTTCTTTTGACGGGCCGTCCCTCTCCCTGGACCCTGTGCATGTTCCCCCTGTGCATGGCTTCCCCGTACCCATCTGACCCTCCATCGCTCTCATTACTGAGCCGTCTCTCTCCCTCCCCTGTACGGCAGAGCTGAGCGACGTCTGGTCCATCTCCAGCATCAGTGTCCGTGGAGAGGCTCAGAGCTCGCCCCTCACTCCCAATCTGCCCACCATTTCTGAGGAACCGCCCATCTGAAAGGACAACAGAGAGATCTGTGGAAGGCATGAAGCCTGCATCGCTGTCAGCATTATCGCTATATCAGCAGCATCATCATGCAACATATACACAGTATTCATATATTCTGGGGTTTATACTTTGGCAGTACCTTGAAATTCATGTACCATGGAGTTTACATGGAGTACATTAAGTGATATTTTGTTAAAAATATCAAATGTATTTGACCAATTATTTTCTGAATTGGTGGCATTAGATGAATCGATCATCCAGCTTCTTTTGCTTCTGTGAAGTTCGTTTTTATCAAAGACAGAATTTGGCTATTTTTCAATGCAAGTCTGATTACCGCATGGTAAAATAGACATCGCAAAGGGTGTTTTGGAAATATTTAAGATGTCAGATCCATTGCATGGTGTGATAAATTTGACAAACATTTACAATCACGAAGACGATAAAAAGCCAAACGGACAATCTCAATTTGAAAGATTTCGATGTTGGGATTTTTGAATTGCTGAAGTGAATTCGAACGCAACTTCTTGAGTTGTATAGAAGTGCTCTGATAACACAAGGCTTCTGATGAACTTGGAAATGTCTTTATTTTGGTTGTGCGTGAGCTCATCGTACCGCAGACATGCAGCATGTTCAAACAGTGAGTGCTGGACCGCATACATGTTTTCTTGCTCTTTTCATGGGATGCTGCAACATTCCCGCCTGTATAAATGCAATGCCTAGCGTGATTTCTATTTACTTAATCTTTCGATGTAACTCGAGACTGTAAATATGATTGTAAACTGACCTTAAATAATGTTCTGATCTGATATTGTCAGATTTTTTTGTTGTCTCTTTTTGTTACTCTATCATCAGCACTTATAGCCTAAAATAAAAATATTTTTAGCAGACTCAAGATATGCCTCAATACGTATCTTTACAAAAGGTTTGATCTACATGTGAGAATATCAGCATCACATCACAGAAATATTGAACCCATGTTTAGTTCGTTATAAACGCTGCACTTTTTACAGGAATGTTTAATATAAAATTTTATTTATAACTAAACTCTGGTGCGTTACATAAAAGAGGTTATTTATGGCAAAATAACTGCTAATTAACACACAAAAAACAGACGTGTTCTGTACAGGTTAGTTTCTGATGTCACAGTGAGTCAGTCAAATAATTGTGCTGAAGGACATATTGGTGCAAATCAAGGCCAAAAATTAACTAAAGAACCAAGAATCAACAGTTTCAAAAATGACAAACTACAGCGTCATTCTATCATTTCGTATCGTCTTTTTTTTTTTTTAATGACTACTAATTTTCTTAATCTAAATTAAGCCCAGTGCTTCTGGATATTTTTATACACTATAATGCACTTTTTAAAATGACTTTTTTATGTTTTTATATTATACATTATAGGCAGTGCAACCAACTAGCTTTCTAAAAACATTTCATTTTCCTGTACGCAAATATAATTTCTTTTAGTTTGCTTGAAATGGGAGAAATACGATCTGAAACAGTTCTCGGCTTGTTTCTAGGGATT
This sequence comes from Hybognathus amarus, assembly GCA_030378365.1. Classification (NCBI taxonomy): domain Eukaryota; kingdom Metazoa; phylum Chordata; class Actinopteri; order Cypriniformes; family Leuciscidae; genus Hybognathus; species Hybognathus amarus. The sequence goes on from JAQIUQ010000145.1 coordinate 444,099, forward strand.
CAATAAGGCCATTTTAACATTCTCTTTTTTCTTCTAAAGTACACGTACACTACAAGTCATAGCTGCATGAATGTTGAACATGTAACAATTTTCTAAGCCTGTAAAAACAGTTACAAATATTCCACAAAAAAATAGTAGTAAGGCATGCAGTTTAACAATATTTTAAAAACTTAAATTGAAATCACAGAATTCTCAAATTCTATCAAAACCCCCAGAAACTCAGGCAAGTATTTTTCTTGAGTTGTTTACCACCTAAAGAATCCAAATACTGTTCGTTCACTGCAGTGATTGTGACGAATACAGCGAAAAATTCCAAAATGTTGATGAATGCTTTGCGATGCATGTTAGCTAAGCCATTCCAGTTCATGTCTAAATTGACTGGATTTCACAAAAAGTATTAAATGGTACCTAAATTGTGCATTAAGTGAAACTGTAGAACACATTTTCTGGAGCAAACCATCCAACAAAAGACACATAAATCAGGTTCTTCACGCCATTTCCAAGGAGGCAAAGTCCCTTCGGCTTTGCTCAGAGGTAGTCATCCTCACTGGAGGCAGATGAAGAGTCTTCATCGGGGTACACGGAGCCCTGGGAGCTGGCAGAGGGGGTGCGGCTCATCCGCCACAGCTGGGACGCGAAGGCCCGCCCCAGCTACAGGGCCGACCAATGGGCGCAGCAGACGCACCAGCTCCACCGCCTCACGCCAATCAAACGTTCACTTGCTGTGGCCGCGGAGTTACGCTGCTTGCTCATGGTGGTCAACATCTGGCTAATGTAGGACGTCAACAGGTCATCCATTTTGTAGCCCTGTTATGAAGAAAACAAATTTCCTTAATTAAATCATTTACTATATGAACCTCATTAAGCAAATAGCAGCATTTAGAGTAAAGCCACATTCACACTACAAGCGACTTTGTCGCTGCAGGTCGACCACTGGAGGATGTTCGCACTACTGGTTAGGGCTGTTCGATTCCGAATTTTTGGAATCGATTTCGATTCCTGGTTCTGGAATCGATCAGAGTCGATTCCAGAATCGATTCCCTGTTTTGTTTTTTTGTTTTTTAATTTTGTTTTTTATAACCGTGTCTTACCGTTCCACACAGCGACAAACTTTCTACATTCGCGCGTGACAAAGCGACCGTTGCAAATCCAGTTGTCCTTCCTATTAGACTATTGCGAGTGCTGCATGGTCATAGATATAACGAGGCATTTACTTCCATGCATGAAAATGAGTCTGGGGTGAAATAGGTTAAGGATATTACTAGGGGGTCCGGTTGCATGCTCCCCCGTAAGAAAATTTTAAATATTCCATATTTTAAAGCATCAATCTGATGCATTTTGAGATGCATTTTTTGCAAACATGGGGAGAGAAACTTAACTGCAGCTATGGGTCAAAATATGGCCTCCGTAAAGCGTATGCTGTGTTCAATGACTCGTCAATTACCACCAGCGCAGTTAAAAAAAAATAAAAATCAAGTAGAATTTCTATACCTCTAGTGTTGAACTGATAATCACTCTTTTGTGTGTTAAACACCATCTAATTAATACAGACAACTTCATTATAGCTAAAGAAAAACAACACATCAAAAAAAGAAAAAAGAGATCAACCTATGTCAGAATTATATTATACTAGATTACTGGATACCTCAGTAAAATTTAGTCTAGAAAAACAATAATTGTATAAAGTCTGAATATTTAGTGAAAAAAAAAAACGTGGGGAACAAATAAGAGACAATATGTGTACTAAATCTGGTAAACCGTTAAACATTGTAAAATATACATTCATGAAAAACAGGATAAAAATCAATTATTATACATTACAAAATGTATATATATATATAGTTAAGACATTTTTAAAAGTATAGCGCAGCTGTTCAACGAGGCAGCAACATGTATGATAGAGAGGAACAATACGAAAAAAGGCTATAAATAATCTTTCATTGCGCAAAACCTACCCTATGACATGATTATGAAAGACTCCGATACAGTGTGGCATTTTATTTTTCATTTTATGTGAAACCAGAGCTTTATCGGATCAAGTAGCCTATAATAATAGTAGGCTAACATTGAATCATCTTGGAGAGAGTTCTATTGACTGTCGTAACCGAAACGCGACGCGCTGTTTGAACACTGGAGAAGGACTGACAGGGAAAAGTTTACGTGAACTTGAATTTAATTACTTAAATATTCGTTTCTATCTCACATTAAACTATAGTATGGCTTCATATATTATTTTTTGTGAACGGCCCGAAGATGTTTTATCATTAGAGATGTCGTTTTGCTAAATTTATCGCAAATTTTTGTTCGAATCTCAAAGTAGCACCACTCTTGACCTTGGATGCATTCTTCGTCGCGTGAGTGTGATTGATTTTTGTCGACTGATTTCATAAATCAGATTTATTACTTGTACTAAATTACAACGAGTAACATAAAACCCTGGAACGGAACCAATTCTAAAGATTTCATTGAGTCAGTCATTACAATGATTGCCCTAAACCATACTCTGTATCACGAATGGATCCATTTATTTAGTCTGAACTTTATTTATTTACAGGTGACGTGATTGTGTTGACAAATGAAATCGAGATAACAGGCCGAGGTTTGTGTTAAAAAAAACTTAAAGGAAGAGTCGATTCCCCTTAATGGAATCGATTCCAGACCTTTGGAATCGACTCTTAATTCCTAGCGCCTCAAAATCGAATTCTTTTGGAATTGAATTCCAGCCTACTACTGGTTGCCTACTAATGTTTGTGAGTGACATTCACGGATGTTTCTCTGTTGTTAGACAACAAGTACATTTCCTTCCAAAATGTTTATTTGTAGCGGAAAGGAAAAATCGAAATATAAATCAGTACATAAAATGCATAATATTATAGATGAACGAGAAACAGTGAGTGCTCTTTGCCATCGTGGCTATTTAACTGCAGCAATGGGTTCCGAAACCATTCAGGACACGGTAATGAATACCACTGTATGTACACAGAGATATATCATAAATTATAGGACAGTTCTGACTGCTAAAATTAGCTTCTAAAGAGCTCCACTGACTTCACTCCTATCGGTTGTTGCTCCCGAAAGTCGTTCTTCATTTGCATAAAGTTAAACAGATCTCAAATTTGTCAGCGTTACCCATTCAGAATTCGCCAATGGTCGCTGTCAGCGTGTTACCAGAAATCAGCCGCTCCCACAATGAAATGAATGGTATCTGTATCGCTTTGTCGTTTGTAGTGTGAACGGGGTTAAGTAGAGTTTCTCTCACCAGTGACGTCTCACACAGAAGTTTGCTGCCCTGAACCAGGTTCCCGATAGTGATGTGAAAGTACGTGTTCCCGCTGCTCCAGTTGGAAATCTTCGTGAAGGGATATGTGGTTAAAATATCCTGCGGATAAAGAAAACAGGAAGCGCAAACATCAGCACGGAGAGCAAAAACATTGGACACACACCATTAAAATAACTGTTGCTTGAAATCAAATAAAATATAAAAAACTAATAAAAATGACAAATGCACATACATTAAATAAAACTGCAATATAAAATAAAAGCATACAATAGTATGTATATAATACTAAATATAAATAATATTCATATAAAATAATAGTACATAATTAATACTATAATCGTATATTAATAATACTAAACTACACTTAGTTTGTTTGCAATGAACTCTAGTTTATTCCTAAATTCCTAATATGTAGTAGTCAACATTTGAAGTGGATCAAAAAAGTTCATCAACATCAAAAAATACCGGGTTTTGTTCAAAAATTCATGTTTAACTTTGATGAAAGGTCTTTTAATCCACTTCAAATGTTGACAACTGTAGATATATACAGTATGTATACACACACACAAACACATATGATACATTTTATAATATATACAGAAAAATATATTATTCAATTCAAATTTATTTGTAAAGCGCTTTTCACAATACATATTGTTTCAAAGCAGCTTTACAGAAAGTGCATATCAGAAATGTACATGGAAAAATACATTTAGTTAATCATGTATTAATTTTAGGACATAACATATCGCTGGCGTTGTAAACATAAACTTTTGTTTTATGTTAGATGTGAATAATCAATTTTGACAGCACTAATATATCAGTATACTACATCCCTATTATTCTAGTTTCAGAGATACTATTTCATATATGTATATGTATATATATATATATATATGTATATATATATATATATATATACACTCACCGGCCACTTTATTAGGTACACCTGTCCAACTGCTCGTTAACACTTAATTTCTAAGCGGCCAATCACATGGCGGCAACCCAGTGCATTTAGGCGTGTAGACATGGTCAAGACAATCTCCTGCAGTTCAAACAGAGCATCAGTATGGGGAAGAAAGGTGATTTGAGTGACTTTGAACGTGGCATGATTGTTGGTGCCAGAAGGGCTGGTCTGAGTATTTCAGAAACTGCTAATCTACTGGGATTTTCACGCACAACCATCTCTCAGGGTTTACAGAGAATGGTCCGAAAAGAAAACATCCAGTGAGCGGCAGTTCTGTGGGCGGAAATGCCTTGTTGATGCCAGAGGTCAGAGGAGAATGGCCAGACTGGTTCTAGAGCTTGATAGAAGGGCGACAGTGACTCAAATAACCACCCGTTACAACCAAGGTGGGCAGAAGAGCATCTCTGAACGCACAGGTACGTGGAACTTTGAGGCAGATGGGCTACAGCAGCAGAAGACCACACCGGGTGCCACTCCTTTCAGCTAAGAACAGGAAACTGAGGCTACAATTTGCACAAGCTCATCGAAATTGGACAATAGAAGATTGGAAAAACGTTGCCTGGTCTGATGAGTCTCGATTTCTGCTGCGACATTCGGATGGTAGGGTCAGAATTTGGCATCTACAACATGAAAGCATGGATCCATCCTGCCTTGTATCGACGGTTCAGGCTGGTGGTGGTGGTGTCATGGTGTGGGGAATATTTTCTTGGCACTCTTTGGGCCCCTTGGTACCAATTGAGCATCATTGCAACGCCACAGCCTACCTGAGTATTGTTGCTGACCATGTCCATCCCTTTATGACCACAATGTACCCAACTTCTGATGGCTACTTTCAGCAGGTAATGCGCCATGTCATAAAGCTGGAATCATCTCAGACTGGTTTCTTGAACATGACAATGAGTTCGCTGTACTCAAATGGCCTCCACAGTCACCAGAATCTCGAATCCAATAGAGCATCTTTGGGATGTGGTGGAACGGGAGATCGGCATCATGGATGTGCAGCCGACAAATCTGCGGCAACTGTGTGATGCCATCATGTCAATATGGACCAAACTCCCTGAGGAATGCTTCCAGCACCTTGTTGAATCTATGCCACGAAGAATTGAGGCAGTTCTGAAGGCAAAAGGGGGTCCAACCCGTTACTAGCATGGGGATACCTAATAAAGTGGCCGGTGAGTGTATATATATATATACACACACATATATACACTACCGGTTCAAAAGTTTAAGATCGGTAAGATTTTTTATGTTTTTAAAAGAAGTCTCTTCTGCTACACCAAGGCTGCAATTTTTTGATAAAAAATACACAAAAACACAGTAATATTGTGAAATATTATGACAATTTAAAATTACTTTTTATGCTAATATATATTAAAATGTAATTTATTCCTCTGAAAAAAGCTAAAATTTTCAGCATCATTACTCCAGTCTTCAGTGTCACATGATCCTTCACAAATCACTCTTAATATGATGATTTTATGCTCCAAAAACATGTATGATTATTATCCATGTTGAAAACAGTTTTTTACATTTTTATTTCAGGATTCTTTGATGAATAGAAAGTTCAAAAGAACAGCTTTTATCTGAAATGGAAAGCTTTTGTTACATTAAACACTACCCTTTAAAAAGTTTGGGGTCAGTAAGAATTTGTATTTTATTTTTTGGGGAAATAAATAGAAAATCAATACTTCTATTCATCAAGGATGAGTTACATTGATCAAAAGTTACAGTAAAGACATTTATAATGTTAGAAAAGATTCTAATTAATAAATGCTGTTCTTTTGAACTTTCTATTCATCAAAGAATCCTGAAATAAAAATGTAAAAAACTGTTTTCAACATGGATAATAATCATACATGTTTTTGGAGCATAAAATCATCATATAAAGTGATTTATGAAGGATCATGTGACACTGAAGACTGAGTAATGATGCTGAAAATTCAGCTTTTTTTCAGAGGAATAAATTACATTTTAATATATATTAACATAAAAAGTCATTTTAAATTGTCATAATATTTCACAATATTACTGTGTTTTTTTGTGTATTTTTATATAAAAAAATTGCAGCCTGGTGAGCAGAGATTTCTTTTAAAAACATGAAACAATATCTCCGACCTTAAACTTTTGACCATAGTGTATATATATATATATATATATATCTGAAAAACAATTAATCACGATTTAATCGCATACAAAATAAAAGTTTGTGTTTACATAATATATGTGTATGTAGTGTGTATAATTATTTGTATATATAAATAGACACATATGTATGTGTATATTTAAAAAATATTTGCAGTGTATATATTTATACAAAATTAATATTATACATAAATATAAGTATTTGATATATTAATAACATATTTTCTTAAATATATAACATGCATATGTGTGTATTTTAAATATACAAAGTAATTATACACACTACACACACATATATTATGTAAACACAAACTTTAATTTTGGATGTGATTAATCAGATTAATCGTTTCACAGCTTCTAATATATATATATATATACACACTTATAAGACATTAAATGTTTAAAGGATTTATAATGTTTGTAAATCAAAACATATTGTTAATATATATATATATATATATATATATTCAGTGTTGGGCGAATATGCTCCATTTGCACTGATCGTCCTACTGATCAGCCTGTGAGATCGACGATACACGATATTATCGATGAGGGGCGGGGCTTTCTTATTGTTTATTAACTTGATTATTTACTCATTAATTTGCTTGTTTTATTACTTCGTTTTATATACAAGTATCTTTTTTCTATTTTGCTAGAAAAGGTGGAGTGTTTATTAATAGGATAGGTTATTTCCTGGTTTAGTGAGGTAAAAAAAGATCCTAATCATTTTTTGTATTTCAAAATGTCAACGGGAAATTTACGGACACATAGCCTATCCTCATGCCGTTACATGCAGCATTTTGACTTTCTGCACGAGATGAAAACGCGTTTAAATAATTTACTGGGTCAGAAAGATTCGGAGTTTGCGATATTTGTCCTCCTACCAGTGCTCTGTCTGTTTGGATGCACTTCACATGTGCACTTAGTAAGCACGAAAGTACGCGGGTTCATGTGTTTGTATGCTGGGAGAAATCAGAGCAAGGGGCAAACATCTAGCTGAGTCGGATCGGTTTATATCCTTATGACTTGACTCTGATAAAGGAAAATGGGTTGATGCGTTTACACGACCACATGCATTGTCAGTATATTCAACATAACCGGGTTAAGAACGTGCATGTAAACGCGCTCATTCCCTGAAAGTGAAAGTAAAACGGACTGCTTTCGGCATCTGCATTAACGCCGCGTTCAGAGACGACGATGATAACGGTAGCTATAATACTATTTTAGTGATATTATTATTAATAATAATATTTAGTAATTGTATTGTTTTTAGTCATTAAACGTTTTTTATGTGCTATATGGAAACAAAATACTGACGAACAACGATGCCGTTTTTATCTTGGATTTATATAAGAATGATGCGTCTGTTGAAACAAGCACTCTTGATAGTTTGTGAATGGATCACCTTGCAATTAAATTTTGATGTGGGATGTAGTTTTTTAGTCTGTTTTAAAAACATTCTCCTCATAAGAAGAATGTCGGTGTGTCGCAAGTGCACATGTGGTGATGAATTATGTTCATTCACGATTATGAATTTAGGCAAGGCAAATTAATTGTAGTTCCTTATATTAATTTAATAACAATACTAGCTTTATAATAATAATAATAATAGGCCAAATAATTTAATACATTAATGGTAAAACGAGCTAATTATCGTATTGAATATCGTCAAAGGCATCTGCCATCGCAATATATTGGGACAATCGTTCAATACACGATACTATAGATATATCGGCACAACCCTAATATATCTATCTATCTATCTATCTATCTATCTATCTATCTATCTATCTATCTATCTATCTATCTATCTATCTATCTATCTATCTATCTATCTATCTATCTATCTATCTATATCTATCTATCTATCTATCTATCTATCATCTATCTATCTATCTATCTATCTATCTATCTATCTGTATCTATCTATCTATCTATCTATCTATCTATCTTATCTATCTATCTATCTATCTGTATCTATCTATCTATCTTCTATCTATCTATCTATATCTATCTATCTATCTATCTATCTATCTATCTATCTATCTATCTATCTATCTATCTATCTATCTATCTATCTATCTATCTATCTATCTATCTATCTATCTATCTATCTATCTATCTATCTATCTATCTATATATATATATATATATATATATATATAATATATTAGCAATATGTTGTGATTTACAAACATTATTAATCCTATAAACATTTAATGTCTTATAAGTATTTTAATTTCCCTCACTGAACAACAAATCCTTTAAATTTAACAGGATTCACAACTGATCAAGAAAGAAAAATATAAGAACAAAACAAACAAATTATAGTAAGTGAATTTAAAGGCGAAAACTGAAACTATCGGCATGTGGAAATACGCTGTACAAATTAACATGGACTCACTTCCTCTCTCATTAGACCCCAAACCAAATGTGTGCACGTTTTGTGTGCTTGACGTTAATTGCATTAAATAAGTTGCGTTGAAATACAAGTCACAGCAAGTTTTTAGACCATAAAAAACGTTACTTGGTTAAAAGAGCAAAACAGAAGAGAGCACACCTTGTTCTTGGGGTCGATTAGGCTGACTCCATATTTGTTGATGGCTATCAACAGGATCTCAGGGAAGTGTGGCTCGGTGGTTTGCTATGGGAGCAAATTTCAAATATCAAGAGACTGATTGGTCCATCCAAAGAAAAAAACACTGAGCTTCAAAAAGCTTATAGCAAGTAAAAAAATGCCAGCTTTCCAAACCACAAGTTAATACAGCACAGTTACCTTCACTTCAAAAAAGGCTGAACCAAACGTGGGCCATTTGAAAATGAGCTTCAGAAACATCAGCTTGGCTTCTTCTCTTGATTTCCCAGCATGTCTGTTGAAGAACGCCACGATCGACTGCAACAAGAGGAGGAACAGATGAGGGTGAGCCAGTCGGATCATAAAAATGATGTATAATTTAGTCAACACAACTAAAGGATGTTTATTTAAAGGACGCACACAGCCAAGAACATTGAAAGTGTGACACAAACCCTTTTCCAGTCATCAGGCGAGAGCTGGCGGATCAGGTCCTGAGGAATCAGCTCCTTCAGCATCTTGGGAATACTGGGAAAGTGGGATTTGTCATCCTCAAATTTGACCCGGTAGATCAGAGCGCCGAGCTGGAAAACCTCTTCTCTGGAGCATTTGTGATATCCACGGAGATACTTAGGAAGTTCCTTCACATATGAAGTGTTATAAAGATAAGCTGATGTATATAATTCAGGGTTTTATCCCAGTGTCTGTGGTTTCATGATGTAGTATTTGGATGTTTATGAAGCTCACCTGATAATAATGGAAGATGGAGTCTGCGAAGGAGTCTTTGCCTGGAACTGTGTTCGTCCACAGCTTCTTCATGAAAAACACCTGGTAGGTCAATGAAGGCACTATACCTGAACACCGGAGGAAGACACGATATGTTACAGTGTTTCTTTACTGAGCATGCTTTCATTCTGCTACCCTTTTCATAAAAATACAAAACTACACTTTGGCAGTGGATACAGTGATCATTAGTGACAGCATTTATTTGCAACATTGCAAGTATCTTAACTATTCTTTTTAAACTTTCTATTAATCAAACAATCCTGAATTTATCACGTTTTCCACAAAAATATGAAGCAGCACAACTGATTTCAACATTGATAATAATAAGAAATACTTCTTAAGCAGCAAATAATCATATTTGAATGAGGTAATACTTTATTTGAAGGGGTGTGCATAAGACTGACATGACACTGTCATAAACATGACATAACACGTGTCATGAACATGAAGGAGTCTTTATGAATGTTTATGACTGTTGACATTAAGTGTCATTCGGTAAATTATGACACTTTTAATGCAAAGCTGACATTGTTTAAGTAAGGAATAATTGAAAACAGTCCGTTGAATTATAATTCAATAATTCAACTGCCTGTCGTCAATTATTCCTTACTTTGTTATGACAACTCTGACATTAACCAAGAAATCATAATCTGTCACAAATATGTCATTTCAGGTCTAATTATCAAACTTAAAGTAGTTATTTAGCTTTGTGTTAACATTGCATTACCCTGTTATATGTTATGGTTGGTTTTAACTTTGGTTGTCATGACACCATTATAACTGTCATGAATATTTTCTTGTCCTCAAGTGAAGTGGAACACATTGTACTAGTTATAAAGATGCCATTAAGGGTCATTACACTGTCAAATGCTTAACAAAAGTGTCATTAATATTTCCCCTTCCTCAAGTAAAGTGGAACACGTTGGACTAGTTATGATTTCTTGGTTAATGTCAAGTTGTCATAATCAAGACATTTTAAACAATGTCAACTTTGCATTAAAAGTGTCATAATTTACCAAATGACACTTAATGACAACAGTCATAAACATTTATAAAGACTCCTTCATGTTCATGACAGGTGTATGACAGTGTCATGTCAGTCTTATGCACACCCCTTCAAATTAAGTGTTACCTAGAATGATTTCTGAAGGATCATGTGACTGAGGACTGGATTAGATGCTAAAAATTCAGCTTTACATCACAGGAATAAATTAGATGTAACAGTACATACAGTATTTACTGTTTTTTAATTCAAATAAATGCAGCCTTAGCTTTTCTCTTTCAAAAACATAAAAACATCTTACTAACCCTGAACATTCAAATAATCCGAATGTAATGTTTTGTGAGCACACATGAACGAGTAAATTATAATTGTGCAGTAGAATTCCCGTTTGTACCTTCTTTAGCGGGTCTTGCTTTCTTGATCCAGTCTGTCAAATGGCGGACAAAGTCAAAGAAGAAATCACCCTCAGGTACACTTATCACCTATAATGCATAAAACCACATCAAATAATATTAAATACATCTTGATAGGAATTGTATACTAAATTGTATTCCCATAACCGAAATAGTTAATTGTTAGAGTTGGGTTAAGCATGAAAGATTGCTCAAGGACAAAAGATTAGGGAACATGAGCAAAATCCCACTGAAATCCCACAGATGCTGTTCTTCCTCATAGTGTGATGTTTACCTTATCGGAAATCTTGACAAACAGACTGAAGCCTTCAGGTGATTTGAGCAGCAGTCTGGTGGAGATATTCATACAGAAGTCTTTGGCCTTCGTGCTGGACTCCACCTCAAACGCCTGAAAACAGATAACGGGAACCTTCACAGTCTGTCTTTACCCATCCAAAGACCATATCCAACACTTCCACATGCATTTAAAGGAATATTCTGGGAGGGTTTAACCCTATAACACCTAATGTATCATAGTTGATTCACTAAATTCTAAGGCTTCTAAATCATCAGCATGAACAAAATGATGCTGAAAAGCCTGCTCTACACAAACTACTTCTACCTTCTGTCGTTTGATTGATAGTTTATGCTTTTATTAGCAAGTAAAATTAGGCCCATATTGATAGGATAGCATCTTGTAGTTGATGGAGATTTGTGGGATGCACATCCAGGGCACGAAGCTCCCGTTTCCACCACATCCCTAAAGATGCTCTATTGGGTTGAGATCTGGTGACTGTGGGCCATTTTAGTACAGTGAACTCATTGTCATGTTCACAAAACCAATTTGAAATCATTCAAGCTTTGTGACATGATGAATTATCCTGCTGGAAGAGGTCAGAGGATGGGTAGACGGTGGCCATAAAGGGATGGACATGGGAAACAATGCTCAGGTAGGCCATGGCATTTAAACGATGCCCAATTGGCACTAAGGGGCCTAAAGTGTGCCAAGAAAACATCCCCCACACCATTAACACCACCAAGCCTGCACAGTGGTAGCCTAACAAGGCATGATGGATCCATGTTCTCATTCTGTTTACGCCAAATTCTGACTCTACCATCTGAATGTCTCATCAAAAAACCGAGACTCACAGGTCAACAGGTCTTCTGCTGTTGTAGCCCATCCGCCTCAAGGTTGTGCGTGTTGTGGCTTCACAAATGCTTTGCTGCATATCCTCGGTTGTAGCAAGTGGTTATTTCAGTCAAAGTTGCTCTTCTATCAGCTTGAATATCTTATCTCCTCTGACCTCTAGCATCAACAAGGCATTTTCACCCACAGGACTGATGCATACTGGATGTTTTTCCCTTTTCATGTCATTCTTTGAAATGGTTGTGTGAAAATCCCAGTGACTGAGCAGAGTGTGAAATACTCAGACCGTCCCGTCTGGCACCAACAACCACGCCACGCTCAAAATTGCTTAAATCACCTTTCTTCCCCATTCTGACATTCAGTTTGGAGTTCAGGAGATTATCTTGACCAGGACCACACTCCTAAATGCATTGAAGTGCCATGTGATTGGTTGATTAGATAATTGCATTAATGAGAAATTGAACAGGTGTTCCTAATAATCCTTTAGGTGAGTGTAAGTAGTCGCTATACTGTTATAAAAATGTAGTCAGTGGCGGAGCTAGACTTTTAAAACAGGGGTGGCAAAGGGGTGTCAATGTATTATTTTGGGGGTCAATTTACAAAGTGTACAATTACAATTACACTAGAAATAAATTATTTTCCACAAAATGTATATATATTAAATTAAAGTTGTTTATTTTCCAAAATGTACACAATTATACATGTATTAATTATACAGCAAATAGAACAACAAGTACCGTATTCAAACTTTTCAAAGTGCTCCTTGGACTAAGTAAAATTGTAAATTTGGACCTGTCATAACAGGGCAGGACAAGGCAGTAATACACATTCAAATATTTACCATAAGAATAATAATAGAACAACAATACAAAAAACGATAGCTTAAAAAAATCAAGTTTAAAGTTTTATAAGCTCAAATGGTCACCTTGCTCTGTTCTGTGTGACTCTCCTGTTCAAACTCGTTTATCAAAATGAACAAATCTTTTTCCGTTCATTTGGTTCAATTCAATGAACGAATTGACTCAGGAAAAGATTTGTTCATTTTGATGAATGAGTTACATGAGAGTCACGAACAAGCATCACAGAGCAAGGCGAGCATTTGAGCTAGTTTATAGAATTTAAACTTTGTTATTTTTGTAATTTATTTTTTAAATGAGCGATCGTTTCTGGAGAAAGAAAGACATGGACATCTTGTGACGGAGGTGAGTAAATTATCAGCAATTATTTTAAAACGTGAACTCCTTTAAAGACGTCTAGACATGTTATGAAGTGCTAATAAATTGTAACGTTATCACATCTACAATCTCCGCGGTGGTTTTATTAAGATTAACAGTTAGTTCAATATGCTACATTACACGTGCCAATATGAATAATGTCGGTGATTGTTGCTGAACATTTGTATAACATAATTATTACTGCTAACCAGTGCAACATCTTCATTACTTCCCGTTAAAACAGTACTTTACTTCGTTTAATTTAATACCAATAAAAGCCAGCTGTACATACCAGCAAATGCTCTTCATCGATCCTGTGTATTGGCGCGTTATGTTTTGTTTTGGAGACGTTTGAAGCACGAAGGAGGAGCTGCGTCAGCTTAACCAATGAAAAGTGTAGCAGCAACCGCTACACTTTAGCTAACAGGAGGATGCATTCACGTCCGCGGTCCGCTGGGATTATTTGGAAATATTCGTAATCGTAAAAATCAAACAGTATAATGTCTTCAGCGGGGTGGCAACAGGGGTGGCAAGGACTTTGTCTGGGGTGGCATTTGCCACCCCAACTAACCCTCTGGCTCCGCCACTGAATGTAGTTGATTCACATTGAGAGTGATAAGAATTTCATCTTACTTTTTGGTCATAGAAATATCAGAAACTGCACCAAATTGCATATTTCTGCTCAGTTTGGGCCTATGAATAAAATTGAGCTGCCTTTTTCCAACATATCCTCACAATATGATTCTATTCTCACCATTAAAAGAGAAAAAACATTTAAACTATTACAATTTTTACTTCATGTCAGGCTTTACAGGGTTAAAACTAAAAGCAGAAATGTGAAGCTTTCATAAAAAATTCTCAGTCTATCGTCATCACCTCATCATTGGGAGGAAGATCCCAATATGTTTGATGAGTCATAAGCATATGAAAGCATATCTCACCTCATCTGTGTCATCAGGAAAGTACACTTTATGAAAGATCTGTGTGGTCTTGTGCTGAATAGCCTCCACCTCCACCAGGTGAGGGGGATATTTTCGGGATTCCGTTCCTGCACACAAACAAACATACGGCATCCATGATGAGACTTTCACACTATAACACTCCTCACAGGGACGTCTCATATTCATCAGAATTAGAAAACATCACAAAAAAGCTCAGAATGGAGCTGACAGACAAAGAAAAACAGTGAGAAAGAAAAGAGATAAAAAAGACACAATATCAAGACAAAAGTGCTTAATTTCACACTGCAGATTAACACATAATAATTATAGAACATAATTGGAGGGGAAGGAGCCTTCAGGAATAATGTGTCAGCTTCAGGAAGAGCCATTTTAGGAGTATTGGTGTTCAGGTTGTTAAATCGTAATTATGACAGCAGGTGTGTTGTATGACAGCAGGTCACTTGTTCAAGCACTTTTATGGTTATTGAAAAAATATTAATTACCAGCGGCTATTTACAACTAATAAGATTACTGTACAAATAACGATTCTCTACAAAGTATTGGATTTCTTATAACTTTGTAAATCCCATATCAATCTCAACCAGTTGAACAACACAAAGAAGATCAGATTCTTTCAAATAAATTATATAAAATTGCATGAATTATTCTTGAAATTACCACCATTTTTAAAGGGAGAAGGTAACATTAAAAACTTTAATTTTAACTTTAGACATTACATTTTGATGTTAAATCCTCTATTGTTTTATATAGAATTGCTCTAGTCTATACAACATTTAATGCATTTACATCAGAAGTAACTAATTAGATTACAGAAAAATTAAGAGTAATCCCTTTACTGTACTTTTTCAAGGGAATTATTCAATTACAGTAATGAATAACTTAGTAATGCATCACACCTAACACTACTGTACAATATCTTAATTACAAACAAAAATAAACTACAGGTGAAGAACACAAAAATGCACACCAGGCCTTTTTTTACTCTCTTTTTCTTTACATTTACGCATTTTCTTTTTTGCAAATGATTTTAAACAAAGCGACTTTTTATTCAAGGTATACATTTTATCAGTTGATGGATTCCTGGGAATTCGAACACATGACCCTGGCGTTGCTCTACTGTTTTAGCTCCAGAAATGTATTTTTTTAATGATTTTAATTATTTATGAAGCCACTGCTAAATTGAATCGTTATTCATTTTATCTTAATTGTACTATACTACTGCATTTTGTATAGGCAACTTAGTTTAGGTAGATTTATTCTAAAATGGGCAAAACAATATTTTATATATATAGTTCAACCAATTTACTATCAACCACAGAATTTGCATCCATTGCTTCTGCCATGTTGTTTCACTCACACACAGTGGCGGCCTTAAGCATCTGGAGGCCCGTTTCAGTAACTAATATGGGGCCCTACCCACATAAAACATAAACATAATAGAGCAGAAAAAGCAAGGATTCCTGTTAGTTTGCATCAGTGGTATATTATTTTGTTCCATGCATTTTCAGCTTCATTAACAGGCAGCTCAACATAATCCAACCTATATGATTAAAACAATTATACAGCCTTTCACATTGGAATAAGGCTTGCCCTTTCACGCAGGGAAACTTCACTTTTGGCAGACTGAATAAAGCTTTTCTTTTGCTGTCCAATATCTTTCGTTTTTTAGCAAAACTGGCATATGTTTGTTTCATTTCATCTTATAATCATTTTTCTGCTCAATATAAAAAAAATTTTAAGACTTAAACGAGTTTTTGTAGGCCTATGTAGGTCACCATTAAATGACAAAGAAAACAACAGAATCAGAGATAATAATTTTTTTTAGAAATTTGTAGGCCTACTTTGCATTTTATACTGCAATTATAGTCAATTATAAAAATCAATTATATATGATTTTATAGTGCATCATAACTATAGATGAAATGGCATGAAAATTTCATTTGATAAATATGGTGACCAAAATGATCACGGTTATCACAGAATCCTGTTTAAAAAAGTAGGTACTAATACTACACTATAAAACCAAGTTTTAGTCAAAAACCAGCAAATAACAAATAAAATTGGCATCAATGTGGACTTTTTGTTTACATAAACATTAAAATAATAACATTATAAAGGATGGCCAGGAGTGTCTTGCAACATATGTTATCTACTGAACAAGTTCAAATTAAATTTTGACAAAAAAGGTTTTATAGTAAAAAAACCTCACAAATTTCAGCCTTTAAATATTTTTTATAAAAAGAATTATACAAAAAAGACTGATATTTACCATGCACATTAGCTTATCTTGCCGTGGTGTCTATCGTTGCTATGCAACCATTCACTGCGCTCACTGCTTAGTTTCACTTGCGGCGCGCCTATAGGAGGATCTTTTGTGACGTCATTGTTTACGTTTGTCACGTTGCATCATGGGAATCGTGTGGCAAGAAACACCGCTAGATACCTGTAATTTGATTGTTTTGCACGTTTGGAGGAGGATTTAGAGAAGAGGATGGTTCACTATTGCTGTGTGGTCGATTGTATGGCTTGTTGGGGGCTTGATAAAAAGTTTTTCATTTCATTTTAAATAAATAAGAACATTGATCAATGAAGACTTACCCGGCTTTGCAGTGAGCAGTGATTATTTCTCCGTTCTGCGATCACCCACGGGAGATGCGAAATTGCGAATCACGCTGTGACTTTGCTTGGCCAGGTCTAACCTCTGCTTTAACAGTCTGATCTCATGAAATGGCGCATGTATAACACGCCAATTCGTATTTCCAACACGCATAATCACTTTTCAGCGTGTTTATGAACGCCATTGACTTAACGTTACATTACTGTATATATAAATATATGACCCACCCCAACCCCGTCCCTAAACCTACCCGTCACTGTGGTTAATAGCATTTATGAGTCTTCCCCTATCATCCTAGGAAAAAATATCGCTCCCCAGATGTACATCTACATTTTGCTATACACGTAAAGATAACACGCCACTTAATTTGAAAGTGTCGTGTATGTTTAAGCAAAAATCATGATGTCATGTTGCTTTTAGCATTTTCACTGCTTTCTGTTTGGCAGAAAAGATCGGCCCAACTTTTCGAGAAACAAAATAATCATAGCCCTCCAGGGTTTTGAAAGCCTTTAATATTTCATGAGTGAAGGGTCCTAAATAAGAATAAATGTCTCCCCAGTAGATTTTAGTGGCCAAGACACGGGCGAAGCTCGGACTCGACGCTTTGAATTGAATACCTTCAATTTTGTCACCAATACAAATTTTGAGCTTCTCTCCAAACCTCCTCCGGTCGTCAGATATTAAAGTGCTTATATATTGTGGATTTTGCCTGCTAACTCTCTTGAAAGTGCATGTTGCGTCTTTACAGTCGGTCATTCTATTGTTTTCTTGCCACCCAACGACTTGCGCATGCGTACAATGATGTCCACAAAGATCCTCCTAT
>JAQIUQ010000150.1:0-82500 GCA_030378365.1 Hybognathus amarus
GTTACTTATTGCTACAAAAACTTTCCTACTACACTCATCATTACTGATAATGACAATGATAGCATTGGCAGTACTTGGCATTTTTTCTCAAATTGTTGCTGATAATATAATTTTAAAGAAAATACAAGATGTATGTATGAATGTATGTATGTATATAGGTATTAAATATGTATTATATAAATTATTCAATTATTATATAAAATATATTAAATTATATAAAAAAAGTTCACTTCCCGCAGGCTTTCTGAGTTTGTCAGTTTAAGACCATGTATGTGGGCAAATACAACTTGAGTTTTTGCTTTAGTGGTGCTGAACACAGCTGCCGAATTCTCAACAAGGCCAAACGAAAGGTTAAAAAGTAGAAAAACGAAGAAAGCTAAACAGATGGGTCCATTGCCAGGAAAGAGCCCATCTAAATCTGGAAACAACACTAAGTTCCTCTTCTCTACGGCTGATTGGTCAGCGAGAGAGCCCTATGGAAGGCCAGGTGAAAAGATGAGGGTTGAGGGTGATGAAGGAGACGCACCTCACAGCCTCTCTCTGCGTTTCTTTTCAGTGTTTTTCTCCATTTTCTTCGTCGCAGTAGAGGAGCGCAGCATGGAGTCTGGACCCCGAGGGTTCAAGGCCAGGATACTCTGAATAGATGAAGAGAGAAAAAGTAGTCAAGATACGTTTAAGGGTAGTTTCATGTTATGCACAACTTGCGATACACAGTGGCTTTTGCTGTGTGTGTGTGTGTCTGAGCACTCCCACTCACATTTTTGTACTCTAACAAATGTGAATTGTGAATCTCTGCAAGGACATTTCCAGCGCTCTGGGAAAATAGCACACTTTAAGTTTTCACAGCTGAACAATTAAAGGGAGTTCTGAGGACAAATCAAAAAACATGCCAACAGGCTTTCTTTAAGAGAATCAGAGTGTGTTAGCAGATGCTTGTCATTCCTAAACCAACATCGCTTCACACTGGAGAGATGCAGACAGCTGACCTTCAAACTCAATCACTTTCAAAATACGCAATTCTTCTGCAACGACTTGAACAACCATTCAGACAATGTCAGCTTCCCACACAGCCATGTATACAACATCATGAAAGGATTTTAAAGAGTCTTACAGGGCTCTCAGAGCGTCAGCGCATTGAGCGTGACAGTCACTCATTTCGGTCTTTTGTCACGCACTCCCGCCACACATTGTATTTCTCACGCAGAAAAACTATTTATCATATATTTAATATGCCGCAGCGCCCAAATTGTCTCTAGCCGCTTGCACTCTCATCAGTGGAACGCAAGCGCGCGTCTCCCCTGCTCTCGCAGCCTGTCGCTTTATCAGCCAATCAAAAAGGAAAGGGCTACACAATTTAGCCAATCAGAAAATAGCACTACTGTATCTGGGTAAGATTTAACGCAACAACCAATAAAAAAGCATTTCAAGGAAATTGTTCACGTGATTCTGCAACATCTCTTCCAAAAGTTTCGTTCACCCGCAGAGGAAACGACTGGAGCTCCGAATATCACTGAGCAGAGTAAGTCATGAGATCTCCTGTTTTAATGTTACAACAAATTTACAAATTGTTTGACACAAACAAAGACAACTTGACTGCTGTTAGAGAATCATATTTTATAATTATCCTGGCCATGGATGCATTAATCATTGCATATATGTCTTTCAAAGATGTCAGGTAAAAAGCAAACGAGCATCCTCTCATTCGCCCTGAGAGGAAAGCCCCCTAAAAAGGCTAGGTTAGAGGATGCTGGCCCAGAGAAGGTGGCCAAAAGGGTAGGCCCATTAGAGGAGGAGACGGTGCCATGTGTCATACATTTTCTGCAAGTCTCAGCAATTAATAACAACACAAAAACACTAATATTAATATTATTAATGAAACACCCACATTCCAACGACCCCCCCCCCCTCAACAACCAACAACACCCCCCCATTGGGGCGGGGAATGTCACTCTTGCCTGTCTTCAAAACTTGAGAGCCCTGGTCTTAAGAGGGTTATTAGTAGTGTTTGCAAAGGCAGAATCACTATTACAATCGATCTCAAACAAACCCTAACCCTGAGTATTACATTTCTATGTTTAATGTATTTATGTTGTATGCGCAATCTGTGTTATGTCACCAGATACAATAAACCAGGAGGAAAGAACCCTTAGAATTAGAGGACAGACCTGAAGGAGGGACCCAGACATCAGAATATTACCTAAAATACCTTAAAAGAGTAGTTCACTTACTGAAGTAACTTTTGCTGATAATTCACTCCCCCCACGTCATCCAAGATATCAATGTGCTCCCTCATTTCAGTTCGAAAAGAAATTAAGGTTTTTGATGATAAAAAGCATTTAAGCACCATTTTCTCCATATAATGGACTTCAATGGGAACCAAATGGTTCAAGGTCCAAAAGACAGTTTCAGTAGAAACTGCAAACTGTGCAAGGGTTTAAACGAATTCCAGACGATGAATACGGGTCTTATCGAGCGAACGATCACTCATTTAATAAATAAATAACAAAACTTTAAGTTTTATAAGCTCAAATGCTTGAGTTTTGTTTGTTTCTGTTCATGAATGAACCAAATGACTCGGAAAAAGATTTGTTCATTTTGATGAACGATTTCGACAGTAGAGTCACAAACGTGCGTCACAGAACAGAGCATGGCGAGCATTTGAGCTTATAAAACTTAAACTTTGTTATTTATTTATTAAATGAGCAATCCTTTCGCTTGATAAGACCCTTATTCATCATCTGGAAATCGTCTTAAAGCCCTTCGTAACAGTTTGCACTGAAAGTGCCTTTTGGACAGTTTGGTTCCCACTAAAGTGCATTATATGGAGAAAAATGCTGGAATGTTTTCATCAAAAACCTTAATTTCTTTTTCGACTGAAGAAAGAAAGACACTGGACATCTTGGATGACATGGGGGTGAGTAAATTATCAGCAAAAGTTTTTTTCAAAAGTGAACTACTCCTTTAAATACCAAAAAAAAAGCTGTAAAAAAAAACACCCAGGACACTAGAAATTTAGCTACAAATCAGAGTGGATTAGCAACAGCATTGCAACTCTACTTCAACCATTCACATCATCCTAACAACCTCATAGTAACACAATAAAAACATTTAGAACATATTATCCACCAATGGCAATGCTTATTGCAACTCCCATATGGCACACGTAGCAACCATAGCCAGAGGAATATTCATCTCAATAACTTTAAAGGGATAGTTCACCAAAAGATTCTGTCATTAATTTACTCACACTCAATTCATGATTAGTTTTAGATCTCTTTATGAACTTTTTGAAGCTGTCAAAGTCATAGTTGCGAAGCTTGTCAATGAAGCTCGTTTTAAAAAAAGATTTCCATTTGAGTTCAATCTTACGGATTTGGGATCGACATGATGGTGAGTAATTAATTGCAGAACTTTGCAATAGTGGGTGAACTTTATCCCTTTAACAAATGCTGTTACAAAATTGTGTGTGGCACATGAGACAGACAATGTAAATATGTTTCCTCTTACTCTTTCCTGTAGATCACAGGTGTAGTTCAGGTTCTCCGAGTGGCTGGGGTCTACCTGAGGCCACTTCCCTTTAATCAAACCTGAGTGTCTGCCTGTGCCCCCTCTCCAGCTGCTGCGCCTGCTTATTGACCCCTCCCCTCTCGTCCCGACAACAAACACACAGGCTCACACCTCTCCATTACAATCAGGAGTGACCCACTCAGCGCTGTGGAGCCCAAGTGCCCCTGCAGGCTAGCAGCCAAACCAATCCGTAATCACGTCCCGTCTCGCTTTCAACACATTCATTCAGATGCCTGTACGAAAACACAGCCTTTGTGTTTTTTGACTGGAAGAGCAGATTCTGAAGCCTTTGTAAAATCAAATTACATGTGAATGCACAGCGGTTGAATTACTTGTATATACATTATTAATGCACCGAGTTGCAAGGCAATCATAAATATCCCACAATTCGGCATATGAAATAAAAAACACATTTATAATTCTAAATAAAAAAAATCACATTGCTTTCAAATATAAAAATAAAATATTATAATGATTTGAAAGAAATATATACATAAAGACAAAATGTACTGTTGATTAAAAAATGCTAAATTTGATTTTACACTGTGGGTTTAATGAATAGGCTTGGACTTGGTGCTTGTAACCCAAGGACAATGATGGCAGGAGGTCGAGAATATTTATGATTCTGAAGCTGAAAATACAGATTAATTTTAGATGAATATGCTTGCACTCGGTCACTGACTAATATATATTTAAAATGAATGTCGGGTAACATAAGACATTTGGCATTATCAAGGCCCACAAATATTCCCACATTGCATTATTATTGGGCTGTCAAACGATTAATCGCGACTAATTTGCATCCAAAATAAAAGTTTGTGTTTACATAATATATGTGGTTGCATTGTGTATAATTATTTGGTGTGTGTATATATATATAAATAAAATAAATACACACATGCATGCATACTTAGGAAAAAAATATTATTTTTATATAAAATATTTATATATAATATAAATTATCTATATACAGTATACATGAAAATGTTTCTTATATATATATATATATATATATATATATATATATATATATATATATATATATATATATATATATATATATATATATACACACAAGCATGTGTGTGTATTTATATATATAAAATGCACCCACATATATTATGTAAACACAAACTTACTTTTTATTTTGCGATCTGCGACCTAATTGCCACTAATCGTTTGACAGCCCTAATTATTATACATTATAATAGATCATTATATAGTAGTTTAATGTCAGTACTCAGAAAACTTGAATTCTTTCTCAGCACAGTCATTTTTATTTTGGGGGAACTGATCCACGATACATATTGTCAGTATCCACAATACGTATTGTTGCATTTTTGTATTGTGATACACTAAGAGGAAAGTACTGGCTTTTGTGACAAAACGTGTTTAGGGTTCAGTCAATCTTGTCAGGCTCTATTTCAGCTAAGAAATATTTACGTGCCAGGATGTGGAGTGTGTCAAAATAAAGGTAGGCCGTACGGTATATCGAATATTTTAATGAGTGGCATCGATATCGATACTGTACGTTAGATCAATGCATCAATCCATATCGATGTATTGGTACAGTAGTTGGTATGACTTTTTCTAGTGTTTTTCGTATGTTATGCTTTGTTTGATCCAAAATACAGTAAAAGGGTCACATTTAGAAGAGGGCTGCCAAAGTCCGTTAATCGCGATTAATCACATCCAAAATATAAGTTTGTGTGTACATAATATTTGTGGGTGCACTGTGTATAATTATTTTGTATATATACATAATCATACACACTACAACACATGCATGTATATTTAAGCAAAAAAAATATTTATATATAAAATATTTATATTTACATATAATATAAATTATATATAAATCTATATAAAGTATATACATGAAAATATTTCTTAAAAATATACAAGCATGTGTGTGTATTTATATATATATATATAAAATAATTATACACAGTGCACCCACATATATTATGTAAACACAAACTTTTATTTTGGACTGTCGCCTAATCGCGATTAATCGTTTGACAGCCCTAATTTAGAAATATTATTACAATTTACATCATTTATTCCTGAGATACTAAAGCTGAATTTTCAGCATCATTACTCCATCTGAAATCTTTCTAATATGCTGATTTGCTCCTCCATTTCTCATTACTATTTTCAATGTTTAAAACAGCTGCTTAATATTTTTGTGGAAACCATGATACATTTTCTTCAGGATTCTTTGATGAATAGAATTCTCTGAACAGCATTTATTTTTAAATAGAAATCTTTTGAAACATTATGAATGTCTTGACTGACACTTTTTAATCAATTTAATGCATCCTTGCTAAATAAAAATCCCCAAACTTTTGAACGGTAGTGCACATCAACCAAGGAGGGTGTGTCTATATATGAACAAAATTAATTTAAATGGTGTTGGTTTAACACATAATGTGTAATTACTAAGTGCTTCTATTCCTTTTATTGTTTTAAGACTCTATTGATGATGTCATTTCCTTACATGTTTCCCCGCTTAATAGTTCTGGAAAGCACCATAAAGGATCCTTCTCTTTTTTAAGTTCCTCAGTCACTTTGAGATATTTTTCTTTCTTTTCAACCTTTCCCAACAACATCGCGACCAACCTCAATTAGTGTCCCACAGGCAATGTGACAACACATGAAGCTTCGTCTTTTAACATTTTCACAGTAGGCTAGATGAAAGTCTATTTCATACAGAGGTATGAGATGTTAAAAGGGCCCGCAGACGTTCGGGAACCCGCCTCTCTCCCGCGGCGCTCGACTCCACTGCCTCTACAAAAACGTCCCGCTCTTCCTAAAGCCAGAACATCAGCCTATTAATATTTTAATTTCACACCTAATAAAATGTAGTTAAAGCACAGTGTGAGATACAGGCCGAAACAATAAAAATCCACCTCTTCGGGTTTTATTGTGTGTTACGGACAATATTACTTATCCATTTTCATATAGTGTGCAGAAGGAAAGCTAATATGTTCTTTGGGCCCAGGGACTATAGAGGTAAACCGGGGGCTAATAACAAGGTTACTCGTACGAAAAGAAATCCTAACAGGATTCGGTGACTTTGATGAACTAACCTCCACATTTCGAACTATTTCAGTTTGTCCTCCATGTTCGTTCCGTAATAAAGTCGACAGGAGTTAATACAAGGCCTACGATAGTTTGTTTGAGGTCGTATGAAGGATTAGAAATGATCAAACACAATTAGCAGCGTCTGCCCAATGGGAGGACAGGACATAGGAAAGTCTTTACTTTATTAATTAAGAAACGTTTCTACGCACAAAACAATGCTAGTGATCAGATCAACCAGAGGCGGTCAATAAACAAACATCTATTAGAAGAGCTTAAAAAGTGATGTTAGAAAAGTACATTCTAAGAACATTTGCATAACAGATAAATGTAATTAATTTTGGCAATGCTATTCCCTGGAACGATTCACAGATGCTTAAAAAAAGTATTTATTGCCATTTACTTTTTAGCCAGTCAACTAACTTTACTTTTAACGTTAAAATGAAAATCTTTTTTTATTATTATTTTAATAAGACAATTATTTTATATCTTTAAATATATGAGAATAATGGAAAAGTATAGAACACTTGAATGAAGAACATTAGAAAAGTATAGTATAAGAGAAACTGTATAATTGTGTCATCTTTGGAGTGTTTTTGTTGTAAAAGGGGTTAGGCAAAATAAGTCTTGACTTCAGGCCTAAACCCCTTCGATCAGGTATATATTAGCATCTAAAATCCTGTTTATTTTTCTAATGTATTTATTTCTAATTGTTTCGTTGTTTTTATGTGTTTTTTTTTTGCATTGTATTATGTACAGGATTTTTGCATTACATATGACCTGAAAATTTAATTGTTCAAAATGACTGAAAAAATAAATAAATACAATACAAAATAAATATAAAAAAATGACAAAAAATGAGACAAAAAAAATAAAGACAAACAAATTAAATAGACAAAATAAACAAAGACATAAAATAAAATAAGGCAAAATAAAATTAGACAAAATGACAAGAAAAAATAAAATAAGACATTAAAGAAGATAAAATAAGTCAAATAAAATGAAAAATGTCAATTTTTCTAGAATTATTGACAATAAAAAACAATTCTCAGAAAAGAATAGTAGTTGATATGCCATGGTTGAATTAGACAAATAAAATAAAACTGTGTTTAAATAAAAAAAATAAAAAAACATTCACATCTTTGGAAGATTCAACTATAGTAAGCAATGAAGCTATTTTGAGACCAAATCCTAGTTTCCAACTTGATATTGACCCTCTCTCCTCAAGTGGAAAATGTACAAGAGAAACAGATGTACGCTGGAACTGGGCTAAGGAAAACACTAATGATATCTGACAGATGTTTATTCTGCTCTCCACAGAACGTTTAGCATCTTACAAAGAGAAGACACTACCTGTGTCAGTAGACACTACTCTATACAGACAACCACCATTCATACCAAAAGAGTTCCCTGATCTTATCATGACAGTCTAAAAAATGAAAACGTTTTCCTCACACAAAGCAGTCTACTCTGTCTGCACAAAAAGCAACAGCTGTGAACATTCTGCTAAACTTCTCATGTTTGTGTTCCACAGAAAGAAAATCAGTTTTGGAATGACTAATATTCTTGGCAAACTATACTTTTATCTTTGGCCAAATGTCAGAAGGACTCTTCTCTGTGATGTCAAGAACGCTAACGAGATCGAACGCCACGCATTAAATGAAACATGCATTCATACATCCCAATCAATACTACAGTGCACACTGCAGGGCAGCATTCGCATCTTAAAACATCCTTCCACAAAAGAGCAGATGTATCTTTAGGGCTCAGAAGGAAAACACCATTCAGATTTAGAGCATAAACACAAATACTGTAAAAGCTAAGCGCCTGGGCGTTCGCTCGCTCGCACAAACATCCAGGAGGCTCGTCGCTCCCCAGACACACGCTCTCCGCAGCGCAGCTGATAAATGCCAGAGACGCAGACAGTCTGAGTCAGGCATGGATTTCTGCAGTTATTCAGCAGTCCTTGAGGATCCAAAGCCAAACAGGGGCTAAGTGTGTTATCAAACAATATTTAAAACAAAAACCAACCGCATTCCCCCGTCGTATGCATGACCTTTGCAGTTTGAGAGGGCCGCAAGCATGGCAGCGCTGACAGGCCTTTCCGCGCAGAGCCCATCTGCATGTCTTGGACGGTTCCGCGGGGGAGCCGCTGCGTCTGTTTTTATCACTCTCCGCTGATCACGCAGCCCAAACAGATGGAAGATTGATAACCAGCGCGGCCCAGCCACATCAGCCACACTGCAGCCCCTCGGAGAAAATCAGATAGGGAGTCTCTGTGATGGACAACGGGAAATGGCAAATCAAACTCAGCTGCAAGTGCTAATTAATGCAGGGCTCGGTCAGGCCTGGGTTGTATTCTCCAGCAAAGTGCATATGGAGCAAACTACTTCCTGTAATACAAATGCACTTGGGAAGTTCCGACGAAAAGCCACAATTAGCCTGCACAATGGCAAAGTCGTACGTGTAGATAATCGTTAGTGAATTTACCGGAAGTTCTTTTACATAATGCATAATGTTTTTTAAATAAATAATTTGTATAAAGTTTGACTCATTTAAATGTGTTGCCCTAGTGTAACATTAGTAATATATTCTTTATGTATATTAGTAAAATAGGCCTTACAGGATGACAACTGAAGTTTTTTCTAAATATTTCACCTTGACTTCTTGGGTGATTGAGAAATATATATATAATAGGGCAATCATGATTAATCGCATGCAAATAAAAGTTTGTGTTTACATAATATACAGTATGTGGGTGCACTGTGTCTAATTATATATATATAATTGTTTTTATATATATATATATATATATATATATATATATATATATATATATATATATATATATATATACGCATGTTAAGAAAAAAAATATTTATAATATAAAATATTTATATTTATATATAATATAAATTATAAATAAATCTATATACAGTTTACTTGAAAATATTTCTTAAATATATACAAGCAAATGTGTGTATTTATATATATATATAAAATAATTATACACAGTGCACCCACATATATTATGTTAACAGTAAACACAAACTTTTATTTTTGGATGCAATTAATCACGATTAATCGTTTGACAGCCCTAGTGTATATATATATATATATATATATATATATATATATATATATATATATATATGTATTAGCGCTGGGCAACGATTAATCATGATTAATCGCATCAAAAATACAAGTTTGTGTTTAAATGATATATGTATGTGTAGTGTGTATAATTATTTTGTATATATAAAAATACACACACATGCATGTATATATTTAAGAAAAATGTGTTATTAAAATATCAAATATTTATACTTAATATTAATAATGTATAAATATATATAAAATATATACATGCAAATATTCCGTAAATATATACATGCATGTGTGTGTATTTATATATACAAAATAATTATACACATTACACACACATATATTATGTAAACACAAACTCTTATTTTGGATGTGATTAATCGCGGTTAATCGTTGCCCAGCCCTAAAATATATATATATATATATATATATATATATACACACACACGCACACACTAAATTTAAGTTGTTATTCACTAAACATCAGTCCCAGACACATAAACCAATAATGTTTGTTTGCCATTCCTGACCTCAAACCTGATGAATATGAGAATATCACAATATACATGTTTAAAATTGAGATAAAAATTTTTTTTTGGAAGTCTCTCACCGAAGCTGCATTTATTTGATCAAAATACAGTAATAACAGAAATTTTGTGAAACATTAATACAATTTAAATTAGCTACATTTAAAACAAATATATTTTAAAATGCAATTTATTTCTATATAGAGCTGAATTTTCAGCAGCATTACTCTTCAGTGTCACATGATCCTTCAGAAATCATTATTATATGCTGATTTGATGCTCAAGAAACATTACTTAATATTATCTATGTTGAAAACAGTTTTTGTTTAGTATTTTTCTGAAAACCATGACACTTCTTTCCAGTATAATTTAAAAACTATCATATGGCTTCAGAAGACATTAAATATAGCGCATGCGTCATATAAAATATGCATATGGTGATTGTGTCATTTTTTGGAGCATGAAACCCCCTGGTCAACATTCAAATACATTGTATATGTATGCAAAAAAGCAGCATTAATAATCTAATAAAAATTCTAAGAAAGAAAGTCATATGGGTTTTTAAGACATGAGTAAATGAAAGAATTTTTGTTCAAAGTAGCTATTCCTTAAACACACTGATCACGCAAAAATATTAACCTACAATTTGGCTGGGTGCATGTATCCTGCTTTTTTACCCCTTCTTCTATAGTGCTGGTTTGAATGGGGTGACACATGCTTGAAACATTTATATGGCTATTAGAAGAGCAGCTGGTACTGCCCTTTTGCCGTCTAATCAATAACAGCACCATATTGTGCAATAAATTACATTCACCGTCCTCTTGCTGCACACCAGACAACCTCCAATGCCTCAGTATGCATGAGGCGCTCCAGTACTTAGCGTATGGAGCGAACATGCAGCTAAAATTTAACTCTATAACACCTTAATCCCCTTGAACAGGAAATAATTTAAAGCTAAAAAAGGTGTAGAATAACTAAACATCAGCGGGCAAGTTGCCACCTGTTCTGTCTTTGGCTTGGATCAATAGTGGAATTTCCACATATTGATCTACCGTTAGCGAAATAAAGATCAGCAGTATCAAACACAGGCTTTGAATATAATTTGCTCTCCCATAAGATTCGGAACAGTATATGAGACACGGATACGTATAACACATCAAATTCTCAACTGGCCTGAAGTACTGTGAAACTAAATATTTAGTCCACTTGAAAACTTCATAATCGCTGGCAGAGATAGAGCCATAGTACACTGTGCACTTTATAATACATGTCATATATTCTCAGGAATATCATTCAGTTGCCAACTGTGTAGCCACAATGAATGTAGTACGTACTGAACTGTAAAAAGCATTCAACCACCCCAAAACGTTTAAAATGTAAAAGGGTTGGCACAAAACATGGCTCGATACAGAACATTTTATTTCTTTAAAAGTGTAGCATTAATGTTTTCAAATTGAATTGAACTGCTTTATTGCCATTGTACTTGTATATAACAAAATGAATAATGCTACAATACACTAAGTTATAGAAATGTTTCAATTTAAAAAATATGATTTCTTTAAATCTGAGAAAAATGTTTTCAGACAAATAATAATAATAATTGAACACTGAAAAAAATTGGAGTAGGATTTACTTGAAAAAAGCAAGGCAACTTTTTTCACTCAGAAAATGCTAGTAAATTTACAAAGATTTGCCAAGTAAAAACCTAAACATATTTAGCAGTAGCTTTAATTAGAAATCTTTAAGTTAAATTTACTTGGAATATGGAATTAAGGTAAACTTTACAGAAAATAAGTCATTTTAACTTGGCTAGTAAAATGTTGATTATTATCGATTTAGTTGAAATTTCCTTTGCCTTTGCATTACATTTCATCTAAGTAATTTATATTACATTATGTCAGATTCATCATGTGAATGCAAAGACCTCAATACTTGGTAGACAATACACAATGGCGGTAACATTTGATGGGTCTTTTTTGTGTTTGAATGTGTCATTTTGAGCCAAAAATTTACTCGAAATGTCACAAAATGGCAAGTTACTAATACTGACAACAAAAATCAATGATAAAACAGTGTAAATACAGCTGGAAACCAGTGAAAAATGAACCTCATTAATTATTCAAGGTCCAGTGCATGATGGGAACCCCAGTATCAGAAAAGTTGAGTAATTTTTACTTAATTTTATTGAGTTGATATTTACACTTTCATTTCTGACTCTGCTTGAATTAAGACTAATTGGAATTTACTTCGTTTTTTAATTCTTGCCTGAACTAACATTTTCATGTAACATTGTTTTTTTTTCAGTAGTATTTACTTCACCAAAAAATCATTTTTTACAGTGAAAAGACTTTTGGGGGGCTTCAAAGAAAGGCTTAATTTTTACACATTTTTAATTAGCTAATGTACTGTCATTAGACAAATCATATCTATGCTAAAATTCAAAGAACTGTTATCCTTCATGTGTATTATGTGTCAATAAAATGAGTGAAGATTGGATCAATTCAGGTAAATAAAGGAGCTTGTGAGTGATTTAGCCTTTTTAAAATGGTCACGTCTTCAGCATGTCAACATCAGAGGGATTCGGGACCTTTCAAAACAATACATTTCAATTCATAAAAAATGGTCATAAAGACTTCAAATCCTCAACTTTAGAGTTTGACAGACTTTCTCCACTGAGGACAAAAAAAAACATACAGATCACTCAATCCCCATTGGCGAAAGGTAGTGAAGGCTGTAAACTTTGCTTGTGATTGGACAGCAAGAATATGTGGGACTGAACAAAATGATGATACAAACATAATCAAATGTGTTCATTCCTCTCTGTATCTCACCAACCATTCACTAAGTGGATATCGAAATAGTGGTAACACTTTACAATAAGGTTCATTAGTTAACATTATTTAATGTATTTACTAACCATGAGCAATGCATTTGTTACTGCATTTGTTTATCTTTGTTAATGTTAGTTCATGAAAATACAGCTGTTCATTGTTTGTTCATGTTAGTCATCAACTAATGTTAACGAGATTGTAAGTATTAGTAAATGTTGAAAATAACATTAACAAAGATTAACAAATGCTGTATATGTGCTATTCATTATTAGTTCAGATTACCTAATGTGGTTAACTAATGTTACAGTAACTAATCGAACCTTATTGTAAAGTGTTACCGAAATAGTTTATATATTTAATAATAAAAATAAATATACCCGCATGTAGTTCCAACCCTGTATAATGTTTTTTTTTTTTCAAAAAAGCAGAAATTTAGCATTATGCGAGGTACTTTTTCTATAGAATGAAAATGGGTGGTAACAGGCTAAGCTCCAAAAAGGAGCAATAGTAAATAATCTAACATCTGAAATTGAAGTCGCTATTCCCTAAAAATCTTACACAACAGCCATGCACTATCCGCTTTCAACTTATGCTCTAAATTTCCCATGAAAAAAGCCATACAACTGCACAAATTCTTATTTTTAAAGGTGAACTATTCCTTTAAGGCAATCTGAGCTATTTGTTTGTCTCCTATCCGTCCTGCAGAGGGCGTCTTTAGGTGCCAGTCAATAGCAAATGAACTGTTTCCTCTCCTCTCTCTGCGACAGCAAGATCAACCTGCCGGCCTGAAAACCCCATAAACCCTCCCCTCAGCCTGTCAATCAACATCCTCAGCCACTCACAGAGCAGCATCAGGCACGTCTGGTCCACTCCTCTTGTGAGGCGGTTTAATTCGGTAATGGCCAATATGCGCCAGAGCCTCATTATGCAGCATTTGAAATGGTCCCTGGCCATGTTGAGGCTCGAAAAACAATTAGCAGAGAAACAGAAGGGAAATGAACTGTAAAGAATCAGGGCTTGATGACCGAGGCTTTATCTGCTCTCAGTGGAGGAGAAACAGAGAGAGAGAGAGGGGGGGGGATTGGGAAGGAAAAAAGAAAAGAAAAAAGGTTGAGTATGCCACATGCTTCTAACGTGTGTAAACGAGCCAGCTGGCCTGAGGGAGCCTGGGTGATGAACTCCACTGAGGGGGATTGAGTTTGCAGACAGAAATTGCAGCAGACAGAGGGGTCACATGTGATCAGGTGAACGCGTGACGGCCCCTCTCCGGGGGATCGGAGGAAGAGGGGGAGGTGGGCTGAATTGTGAGATGGAGGGGCGGCCAGGTAAGTGCTGGCTTTTCAGCAGGATCTCTACTTGCATTCAAGGGACGATGGCTTTGTGACAAACCCCACCGTACCATCCCTGCTGTACTGATTGATTACAAGAGCAGTCTGACCCAACCCTGGCAGAGGTGCAATTACTGATCCACCACTGCACCAAACAACACACACCGCACAGGCCCGCCTGCATCTGAAACAGAGACGGCAATCAAATACGACACACGGCAAGGTGGAAACAAAGTCCCTTTGAGGCCAGTCGGTTCATCTGGCCGCATACCAATACAAATCTGAATTCTGTGGGAAGATTATGTTTCAGTAACTTGCATGCATTGATCCATATCTATTCACTTTTGTCCCTCCCCTTAGACCAGGAGTGTCCAACACTGCTCCTGGGTTTAGAGTTTAGCTCAAACCCCAATTACAGTTTTTTTTATTCGCTTTGGTACTATTTTCACAAGTAAGGTGTCCATTTTCAAAACTCTTAGTGCTAATATCACAACAGATCATCAAAAGTGCACTTTTTTCAAACATTTCATCATGTTTTCAACTGTGTTAGTACAATTCACACAATCACAAAGTATCCTTTTCACAACACAAAATAAGTGTTTCATCTACATTATTGTTTC
Organism: Hybognathus amarus; assembly: GCA_030378365.1. Classification (NCBI taxonomy): domain Eukaryota; kingdom Metazoa; phylum Chordata; class Actinopteri; order Cypriniformes; family Leuciscidae; genus Hybognathus; species Hybognathus amarus. The sequence continues at coordinate 15,063 of JAQIUQ010000150.1, forward strand.
ATTCACAGTAACTGCCTTTCATAAAGCTCTTACTATCAAACTTTTGATTTGCATCTCTTTTTGTTCAGTTTAATACTTTTGTCTATTATTTAATCCAACAGATCTTAATGGTTAATCAATTAATCATTTGGTAAACCTATAGATTTTCATTTCAGCAATATACAGTATATGGATTTTGAGAACTACAGAAATAAAATGTGTGTTTGTATGAATATTTAAATTACATGTAACCACACATGATGAATACTCGTTATAGCTAATTGATTTCACATAGTGGTAACCACAATTGGCCACTATATACAGTAACATTCATTGTGATGTGGACGAGAATCTATGGCCAAATGCTCAGGACAGGCTTGATCCAAATTACTGTAATTTAATGTGTGCACTAAATGTTATGTTTTGTTCTCATTTAGTTACATTTCATTATAGAAAGTATACCTATGTTACAATTATATCTGAAAAAATAAAAACTATAATTTGCCTAAATGATTGTAGAGGATGTATTCATTGATCCTTCACTTGATTACATATATGATGGATATTTGGAAATTATAGATTATGTAAATGTTGGGTACTGTAAGTGTATTGCCTAATGTTACAGTAAAACTGTGTAATCTGTCTTTTACAGTACTGTAGCATATTCATTTCAGCACTTCTAAGGCCAATTTGAAACATGTATCTTGCATTGTTTGCTGTTGGATGAACTGATTGTTAAAAGTACTAAACTGAAAGAAGATCATATTGTTGTGTTTCAGTGATTAAACCAAATGTTCTCATTACATATTACAATAATCTTGTGTTTGAAATAATGATTATGTGGACTGAAAACATGTGCAACTGACTGAAAGCATTACATCAGGTTTTGAAAGAATGACTAGCTGCGTTACAAGTGTGATCAGTTTGGATTTTTGTACTAAGAGTTTTGAAAATGTACACCTTACTTGTGAAAATAGTACCAAAGCGAATAAAAAAACTGTAAACACCAGAACCAACTAATCACGCTCTTACTAGGTATACTAGAAACTTCTAGGCAGGTTGTTCAGGCAGGCTAAAGCTAAACTCTGCAGGACAGTGGCTCTCCAGGACTGCAGTTTGGACACCCTGTCTGTAGAGGAATATAGCATCTTTATGGAAACCTTTGCTGCAAACGTTAAAGGGGACATTTACATAAAAATTCGACCTTTTCAGTGTTTAAGTGCTATAATCGGGTCCCTGTGCATCTACCAACCCAGAAATTGTGAAAAGTGACAACCCAGAAACTTTGTTTTGGTAAGCCTTGCTCTGCAAGCTAAGTGTGTCACGGTTTCGATTTTAAATTCGAAATTGAATCGAAATTAAAATCAGAATCGCAATTGATCGAAATTAATTCACAATCGTCGATGCTGCCACGCCCCCATGTCAAGTCCCGTTCAGCTTGCCAAGCGGAAAAAAACATGCGTTCTTGCAATTCACCGTTCATACAAGGCAGGATGGATCCATGCTTTCATGTTGTAGACGCCAAATTCTGACCCTACCATCCGAATGTCGCAGCAGAAATCGAGACTCATCAGACCAGGCAACGTTTTTCCAATCTTCTATTGTCCAATTTCGATGAGCTTGTGCAAATTGTAGCCTCAGTTTCCTGTTCTTAGCTGAAAGGAGTGGCACCCGGTGTGGTCTTTGCGCTGTAGCCCATCTGCCTCAAAGTTCGACGTACTGTGCGTTCAGAGATGCTCTTCTGCCTTCTACCTTGGTTGTAACGGGTGGTTATTTGAGTCACTATTGCCCTTCTATACAGCTCGAACCAGTCTGGCCATTCTCCTCTGACATCAACAAGGCATTTCCGCCCACAGAACTGCTGCTCACTGGATGTTTTTTCTTTTTGGACCATTCTTGTAAACCCTAGAGATGTTTGTGCTTGAAAATCCAGTAGATTAGCAGTTTCTGAAATACTCAGACCAGCCCTTCTGGCACCAACGATCATGCCACGTTCAAAGTCACTCAAATCACCTTTCTTCCCATACTGATGCTCGGTTTGAACTGCAGGAGATTGTCTTGACCATGTCTACGTGCCTAAATGCACTGAGTTGCTAACATTTGATTGGCTGCTTAGAAATTAAGTGTTAACGAGCAGTTGGACAGGTGTACCTAATAAAGTGGCTGAGTAGTATGGTCAACCTCTAACTTATCTACATCCATTCGAAAAGATAGCATGGAAACTGCAGATACAGGAGACCCATCGACGAACGTTAACCCCTCCCTTTTCATTGAAGTCACAGGTGTGGAAGTTTTTTGGATTTCCAGTGAGTAATGTTGACAACGTTCGCGCTTCAAAAAAACACAGTTTGCAGACAATTCTAAGTCTCGCCGAAGGTTCCGGGAGTCTCCCGCATATTGATACACGCAAATTAGTTAAAATATCCCGGAATCTAGAGTGAGCGAGCAAGAAAAAGCTGAGACAGAAAAAACTGTGCTCCAAACCGTATTGCACGCACGGCAGAGAGAGAGAGAGAGCGAGAGACCTTGCGTGCCTCATGAAGCGCACGTAAGACAGAAGAGCATCCTGATTGGCCGATTGATAAAAATCGAGAATCGAATCGAACCGTGACACCCATACTGCAAGCATGTCAAAAAAATAAGCAGATCAGATTTCAATCCCCTTCTGACATAGGAAGAGGATCTTATTATAATTTTACCACCCCTTAATCTGCACATTTCCACCCACGGTGCCGCCATTTGGTTTTCGCAAGACAACAGTGTAACCAGTTCTAACGCAATGGCAAAAGTTTGAGTAAAGCATACAAACTGTTCTGTCGTTGGCTGCAAAGAAAACTATTTGACTAAAAAATGTCACAGCTGTCTTATAAAGACCTCAGGAACTGTCAACTTGTGTAAAAGTTAAACGAGCTGAATGAGAGGAAATGAATCAATGTAACTCCACAACAACTCCACAAATGTATCCACTAACCATTCAGAAACGTCCATGTGCATCTAAAAGCTGCAACCCTCTCTCCCTCTCAGTAAGGCTCCACTACTGGTTCAGGGCCTGAATTTCATTTTAGAAAATGGGTATTTTTTTTTGCCAAACAAAGTTATTACATTTATCTTGCCTATATGTTTGCGCTCATTGCATTGTTACAATGGGGTAATATTGTTGCTAAGAATTTAAACAAAACGAGGTTTGATTTCAATTGTTTAATTAAATTTTAAAAAGTAGCACAAATAAATACAATAGAATGAATACAAATAAAGAGAAAAGTTTTTGAATAGATCTAACACTAGTATTCATACACAGAAAGACTGAATAAACTAATCAAATGGAAAATAACACTGGGTAGTATTTTAGTCCTGAATAAATTTAATGCATAGGCTATTAATCCTGATTCCTATAACTTAAAGCTCTCTTTTGTTGTTTTGACCAACACATATGGTTGCTGTCACTTTAAGAGCTAGTGCACGGATCCTGCTTTCATTATACTGGCATGTGTTTTATCCTAATTAAAGACAAAAGCGACTATGTTTAGAGTTTAGTATATTCACGAAGAGCCGAAAATTGACACAGTTTTGCGTGTTAAAGCAATATAATCCATGAAAAACAACTTTTGTTTCTGGCCAGCTGTTCTTGAGGCAGATTTTCTATGAATGTGCGCATAGAAATTCATCCCAGAGAGCGCATGAGGACTGATAGTTTAAAATCACTTGAATGTTTAAACTGGCAAGACTTAAAAAGACATGCAAATGGTAAACTTCATTCACGATGCCCTGCTGGCCTGATTGTGCAAGTGAATATACCGTCATGTCCCGACTCCTGAACGCGAGTGTGTATTATCGCGGCAGCGCTTGATGCTTGCCTTGCACAACACATTTTGAGAGAAGAGATACAAGACGCGGCACCGCTGAACATATAGTTGTTAAAATAAATGATTTGATTTTATAATCAGTGTGGATTGCGGGAATATAAATGGGAGACCTGCGGGAATGATTTGAATTATGTGCAATACCCGCAATCCCGTGCCAAATTTCTGAGATTTTGGATGATTGAGATTCACTTGTTTTGTTATTGCCGGAGAATCCGAAGCTCATAAGAAGGATCGGCCCTGTTCTGAATGGGGGCTGGGAGCAACAGCTCATTTGCATTTAAAGGGACACACACAAAAACGGTGTGTTTTTGCTTACACCCAAAAAGAGGCAAATTTGACAAGCGATAATAACTGATATGGGGTATTTTGAGCTGAAATTTCACAGACACATTCTATGGACACCATGGATTTATATTACATCTTGTGAAAAGAGGCCAAATGTGTCACCTATAATCATTTTTTTATGCCACAGACTTGTAAGAGGATTTCAGTTCATCATAAGTTCTGATAAATGGCTCAAATACCAGTTGCACACGTACTAGCTGATAAAATAACGGAAGCGTGATTTTTGAACTAATGTGCGCCTGTAGGCGACCTCACCTCGCACAGCAGGGCCGCAGCTAAAGCTTCTGCGTGGTAAACCGGTGCAAATTGTGCTCAAAACATCCAACATTCATTCCTGATGCAAAATTTCCATCTGCATCGTGCAGGGGGTAAACAGAGCGAGGGAGATGTGAAATGTTTTGCAGCTACAGTCTTATGTTTAAAAAGCACAGCGCTTGCAGCCTCAGTGATTTGCAATAACATGCAAGCTTTTCGAGTGGCCAACTATTTCCATAAAATTTCATTTGCATTTTATTTTGGAGCAATCCCCTGTCAGCGTTCCAGACGTCTGATGAGAGCGCATGGTGGCAGAGGCGCAGAGGTCTGCCAGCGGAGTCATACCTCTTTGTTTAAATGCTGTATTGCTGTGGGTTTTTTAATGAACTCTAATAGCAGTCCAGGAGGATTTTAATTAATCTACATGTGCGCACAAAAGGGCCCCACATTTAGCGCTTTCAGAAGTGCGCATGGATATTAAAATAAGACATCTGACAGAACTGCAGAAAAATGGAGGATTTAATTGCTCCAGAGATGGCAATTATTATGAGATTTAGAAAGCCATTTTCAATGGCAGACAGGAGTCATTTAGTCCCAGTCTTAAGTGCAGTGAAGAACCGAAGGTCACGTCAGTGTTGTCATTATGGCCTGAATAAAGATGCTAATGAAGGGCTTGACTTACTCTCCTCTGCTCTCCATAAAGGTTGCATTAGTGTCAGCCGGCATGAAGACATGGCCATCTTTACTCGTATTAACATGCGACGAGTTTCACAGCGAAAGCCAAATGCTAAACATTTCCCACCTTGCGTAGTGAAACCAACACCAGTGTGTTCGCTATCAACCCGACTGCCGATCTAAGGTACCATGGGCAAAAACACATTAAAGGGATAGTTCACCCAAAACAATTAATTCCCATGTCGTTTCCAAACTTGCAAGACCTTCGTTCATCTTATGAACTCAAATGAAGATCTTTTTGATGGAATCTAAAAGCTTTCTGTCCCTCCAATGTCAGCCTACGCAACTGCTACTTTGACACTTCAAAAAGTTCCTAATCCATAAATTGAAAGGTTCAGTCCAAATTTTTTTTATATGATGAACAGATTTAATTTAGGCTTTTATTCACATTTAAACATTCATCAGAAAACATAAACAGAGGCTCAACCGAACCTGATTGATGACGAGCGAGAACAAACCTCTTGTGGAAGCTCAAACGTGCTGCATATCACGAGAATGAACCTCATTGGTTCTTGCGGAAGTTTAAATGTGCTGAATAATAAGAAAATGAACCTCATTGGTTCTAGGAAGCTCAAACGTGCTGCATATCACGAAAATTAACCTTATTGGTTCTCGCATGTCAAGCTAAGAAACTGTTTACCACAACTGATGTTTGAGTCTAAATTCAATTTGTTCATCATACAAACCAATCGTGTCTCGTGTCTTTCATGGAAATTTGGACTAAATCACTCAACTTATGTCGATTAGTTTTATGATCTCTTTATGAACTTTTTGAAGCGTCAAAGTGGTAGTTGTGTACTGTAGCTGTCAATGGAGGGACAGAAATCTTTCTGATTTCATCAAAAAGATCTTCATTTTTGTTCCATAAGATAAAGGAAAGTCTTACGGGTTTGGGATGACATGAGGGTGAGTTATTAATGACAGGAATTTCATTTTTGGGTGAAGTAGGCCTATAAAGTCAGCTGTTTTACACTTAAAACACCAAAAATTGCTGCAAAAGATGCTTATCAACAGGTCTTTACTCAACTCTATTGACTTTACTTTGGACAAAAAAATATGATAAAACCTGTTGGAAAGCATCTCTTTGCAGCCATTTTTGTGTGAGCATATCAGTGAACACCCCAGACCACTCGATGAGTTTCACATCTTTGTAAACTAAACTTTAATGAGTTTTAGGAAGGATTGTTCCAAATGCACCTATGCAACCATTGTGGAAAATTCTCTGGCATGCATGTGTCCAAATTTTTAATCTTAACCGTTCTATTTCATCAGAAACAATCTTAAAACAGGGCATTAAGTGTAAAATACCAAACTTGTCTTTTCAACACTTAAGATTTCAGTGCAAGATTGTCACTCTAATACTGTAAAACTCACAAAACAAAAATAAAACTTCTACTCAACAATTGGAGATATATCCTCTATATTAGACACATCCTTGCTAAAGGCTAATTCAGAAAATGGAGGGGAGCAAATTGACCATGGCTAAAGTAAATGACACCTATGCTCTTTAAATTTTCTTAACATTACAGAAATATGAAATTCAGAAGTGCTTCTTAAACTATCCACTACACTACTGTGAAATCGTACTAAGACAGAAAAAGGGCTATAGCAGTTATCAAGAAGAGGTGAACAGGGCAGGGTATTGCAAGCGGGGTTCTGGGGGTTCATGAGTTAATCAAAGCTGATTTAGTAAATCGAATGTGACATTAAAATGAACAAATGGGGCTGTGTAATTAATCGAAATAAAACTGAAATAGGGATATATCTTATCAAAGGTTGGGAATAAAAAATTTATTCTGATTCTGGAACCTACACTTAAGGTTAGGAATCGATTCCACTTATCGCTTCTTGTGTGCCAATTTTAATGTTATTTTAAACCATTCAGGCACAAGAAGACCTGAAAAACTTAATTTGGTATATGCGCTCTCACAGAATGTGTGAATACTGAATAGTTAGATTTCGCTTCTTACATTTGAATGGACAAATTCACACAAAATTATCCTTGTGAACACAGTCTGCTTTGTCTTAAGTGAAGAAAGAAAACATGTGTATCAGAATTGGATCAGTGCATTTGGTCTTAAAGTGAAAGCAGCCGAATAAACTCACTAATCTTGACTCAATAACTTTTGTAACTTTATTAAGGATGGATCTATATTTTATTTATAAAAAGAAAACTCTGCAATTTATATATATATATATATATATATATATATATATATATATATATATATATATATATATATATATATATATATATATATATATATATATATATATGATTAAATTTTATTTTGATATCCGTACCTGAAATTTGTTCAGTATTTGTTCAGCTCAAACATTGCTGAAAAAAGTTTGAGAAAGTTTGGTCTAGATGAAGTAGGTTATCTGTGATGATGTGTACATCAATGATTAACAAGTTATTGAAAATATGTATTTTTACAAGAAATATATGTTGTTTTAAAGACATAACATCTCGTTATTACAAACAAATGCATTGTGAAAACAACATGACATCTCATTACTTATTACGAGAAAAGTTTGTGGAAAAAAATGATATGTGGCAGCAATGCGCCACCGTATAAAATAGAGTAAATCACCTTTAGAAAGTAACATGGCGCTTCAAAAAAAGATTATATTGATTACATCGTTAAGCCACCACCAGCTGGTGATGACAAGTGACTGTTAAAAAAAATGTATTTGTCACTGAATCATTCATTCAAGAGATTCTGATTCATCAAGTAATGAAACAAGTGAAGTATGTTTCAAAAATTTGATTTATGAATCAAATTTTGTCAAATCAGACAATTAGAGAATATCTTAAAAAGTTAGTTTATAACATTTCAATTTAAACTTGTTATAGTAATAATTCTACTACTTGTTCTCATTGGATGTAATCATTTATAGTAAATAAATATTGGAAAAGTTTACAATCTCTGAGACGTTTCCTAGATCAAGTCATGTTCAGCATTTGTCCCAATTCTTAAATCAAAGCGTAAGAGCCAATGTTTTGCCAGCGATGAACATTCACTTGGCTGGCACACAGGCCTTTAAAACGTATTTGTAAATCCTAACCTCATAAACATTGACTTACAATACAACCACATTTTGAGTTGATATTTAACATCAGAAGCTTTAGAGACTTTTCTAAAAAAAAAATCATATTTGCTATTTTAGCTCTGTCACCATTCATTTTCAGATGCAACTTGATAAAGAAAGATAAAGGATAAAGTTAAAATGAGTCAGTAACATTGACTTAACGTCAGTCATGAGAATCTCTCTAAACCGTTAACACACAGCAGTGAAATACAGTGAAAGCTTCCCTTTCTTGTATCCTCCTACAAACAGTAAATGGTATAAACTGACATGTGATTCTCACATGGCTAGTACAGCTTATTAACCACATGGTTGTGAGATGCATTACAGCATTGCACTCTGCAACTCAGACCTAACTAACCGTATAATAACTGGGAAATTGGATTATCTGGACATGCCATTAATTCCTGTGTGTTCACTGCTTCGTAGATCACAATACTCTTTTACAAAAATGAGATGAAATGAATGCATCTGTCTATAGCACAACCCTTAAGGCATGCATATATCATTAAAACACTTTTAAAAGGAATCCTATATACCACTGAAATGATTGCCAACTATTCTGTTGTGCTTCGAAACTTTTCCATAACACACAGCATTTGTATTTAACTAGAGGAAAGGATTTTTTTTATGGCAGCATTCCAAGAACACTTCCCTGATCCTAACAACCAGTATCCACACACACACACATGTTCAAAACAACAGCAAACTACTCTCATTATTTTTCAAGTATGTATACTGCGCACTGTAAGTGCACTTTCTGCACAGAACTGACTTAATTGCATCTGTCAAACTAACTGACAAGCGACTTGAATGTTTATGTGCATACTTGCCTGCATACGTAAAGAATGGTTGATGCTTTCAGGGGAAAAAAAGTCAAATTTGTGTCAAATTTCAGAAATGTGCATTAGGCCTTGAAGTGTAAATGTAGCCTAATAGACAAGCCCTGATTCTGTTTGTAATGATGGTAATATTAATCAAACCACTATATCAACACTACACTTCTTTGTTTCTGGTTGTTTACTTCAACGTTTACATAAAAAACCTTACAGCAAAGTTTAACAGTTGAAAAGGTTACATTGTCCATTATTGTTACTTTAATTGTTCATATATCTAGTTACTTTTTTTATTTTATTATTATTATTATTTAGCTAATTACTGAGGGTGTCCAAAAGCATATTAGTTTTTGCTTTGGTTTTGTAAAAAGTTCACAGTTATCAATATCAGCAAGGGAATTGTTGGCAACATGCAAAATGTATCAACAATTTAAACATAAATCACTATAAAAAGTGGTTTTAAATGTCCATTAAAAATGCAAGAAATATATGTCAATTGCTGAATAAAACATGCAACATAACTAACAATAATAATAGAGTATACTGCAGAGTATGCACTACTCTGGTGTTTCGACACAGCCATACACACACAATAACATCAAAGAATGTTGCATAAAAACAGTCTGTTGTGGTTTGTTTGAACTGTACGTTCATTTTCATGAAAGACTCGTATAAGAAAGGCAAGATAACCGAGATATATTTCAATAAGTGACTAAGAAGAAACTTTGACTGAAACACCCAACTGTCTGAACTTGGCTACTTCCAGAATAACAACGATGTAAACACAAGACTATGGTTACAACGGGATGTATAGACATTAATCAAGAAGGATACATAAAAAGTTGAGGATTTTCACACGAAAATGCGTCGATTTAAACCTAAGAAATGATTGAAGGCATCTTTCACCACAGCATTCATGTTTCATATATCCCAATGCACATCAGACAGGCAATAATACGGGTGCGTTTCATTTATGTTATGATAGAGAGGGTTCGTACCTCGATATCAGGAAGCTCCTTGCTCAGCATTCGTGTCATATTTCCTTCAAATCAAAACGAAGGAAGATGAAATTCAATAAAAGTGTTCGTATTCCGACGATATAATCCGCTTTCCAGCCGCACAGGTTTACTTTCCGAGTTTATCCGTCGTCTTTCTTGGCAAACTACAGGATCCTTTCGCGTTTATAGTGAGAATGGCTGAAAATCGTCCACTGCGACATCGAATTGACAGTTAAAGCAACCGCATGTCTTGAGCTCAATATCGCAGGGCTTTCAAGGGTCTTTCAGCAGACAGATAAAGTTTGTTGACGCTAACTTTTTGCACAACGCACTGCGCGTGAAGCGCGTGCATGAGCATGTCTTGGTCAACACGAATGTAAACACACGGGAACTTCGATTCCGATATTCTGATACATTCTGTCATCTCAATAAGTGATTTCTCTAAATTATATTTTTTTTTAATCCAGAGAAACTAGATAGACTTTTATACTCACTGTTGTTGAAATTGTCTAGACAGACAGACAGATATATATACAGACAGACAGATACTGTAGATAGATAGACAGACAGATAGATAAATATATAGACAGACAGACAGATATACAGATAGATATACAGACAGATAGACAGACAGATATACAGACAGATGATAGACATGCTTGCTATAAAGACGCATTTAGTGTGATCGGGTTGGATAGATAGATAGATAGATAGATAGATAGATAGATAGATAGATAGATAGATAGATAGATAGATAGATAGATAGATAGATAGATAGATAGATAGATAGATAGATAGATAGATAGATAGATAGATAGATAGATAGATAGATAGATAGATAGATAGATAGATGATAGATAGATAGATAGATAGATAGATAGATAGATAGATAGATAGATAGATAGATAGATAGATAGATAGATAGATTTTCCTACAGTTAGCATAATCTTTAATAGTATCATAAGTTCAGAAAATGACAAGAATCTGCTTTCACACTAATTATGCATGTATGTAAAATACAATAGGCCTTTAGTCTGCTTACACATGTATTTTTATCCCTGGGACTGACCTGTAAAATGCAGATGATCCCTAAAGGCTGGGTTTGTTATATCTAGTACAACACACACATCTTGTATTGATCATCTTGTGACAGAAGCATCTGCATGTCCGATAGTGTTTCAATGGTGATGCAGTTCTTTGTAATGAAAGCAGCAGAGGATGTTAACCTTCATTTGTACAATGACTCGACAAAATCATGGAATATTGTGTCTGTTTTTGTTTTTTATATGTTTGCCCTTCAAATCATTTAATCTTTTTGATACGTAGCTCATTACTGTGACCTTTTAAAGGCTTTGTATATTTTCCAAAACAGTAACACTAATGACCTATGGGCTGCTTTAATGTAAAGTAACATCACCAAATTTAGATGCTGTTTAAAATCAGGCTCAAAAAGGTCTTAGAGGTTGTTTATATTGATCATCTCAGTCATCTTTTGTTCTCTGGGCTTTTATCTTGACAATACTGTGTGTTTATTGGCACATAATTAGAATTTGTGTCTGTGGCTCTGAAAATCGGCGCAGTTATTGGGGTCGATATACTGCAGCAGTGAGACAGTTAACTGCAAGACAAGTCCAGAGTGACTTGGCATTTTAAACAGGGCTACCATGTTTGTGGTTGTGATTTTTTTATTCATTTTATTTTTTTATTTTATTTTATATACTTTATTTAGAAATGAATTCATTACCTCACCTTCTCGGATATTAAAATGGAATATCAGAAACAATTTTTCTAGGTCCCCCAAAATCTAGAACATCTTAATTTTCAGTGAAATCACTAAATAAAATGCAACAAGTAGTAGCATTTATAGTTCACGCAAAAAAAAAACCTCATATCATTACAAAGCTGTCAAAACTGTTTTTGTCTATGCAATGAAAGTCATTGGGGTCCAATGCGGTTTTGGACCCCATTGACTTTCATTGTATCCACAAAAAAAAAAAAATATTCTCAGATTTGCACTATTACACAATTACATTTCCAGGATAAGAAACATATTTCTTTACTCCTTACAATCACATTTAGCCTTTCAAAGTAAATATTTTCTTAAATCTTCCTATAGCTGACAAGCCTAAGCCCAACTTTTAGAGCCAATGAAATCTATTTTAATCTAAAATGTAATTGTTGGATTGATCACAATGGTCATTTGTCTTTGTGAAGAATGTCTCATCACTCATTGCAACAGTTTTTGACCTAAAGATATTAGTGGGTGGTATGACTAAAACATCACTCATACATCAATCATACACTATTTTAGATGGAAATTCAAACATGATTCATAATTTGTTGCATAAACTTACAATGCCTGTCACTCGTCAGTAGATCTCAGCATTACACTGATAATTATTAACTGCTCGGGCCATTTCTGGTCTTGAGGTGAAAGACTGCTTGGTTATATAATGTTATGACAATCTGGATGGCTCATAATGGGCCTCAGCAACATTTACTGTGAGTGTGCATATGGATACGTCTCGGTCCACAGACAGACAGGGAATCGCTGTGGTGCTGGATAAATGCTGTCATTTATTCTGTAAATGAAAGAGCATTCACAATCAGCTGAGTAATGCATGATCCTTTATTGTCTCAACAACATTATTCTGAACCCAGTGTGTGGGAGACTACATTGTCAGGTTTTGGCTTAGGAGTGTGTTTAAAAAGATTAGCTTCAAATGGGATTTGCTTCATGTATGACCATGTCAAATCCAATTCCCCAATGACCGTTTCACACGTCAAAAATAATCCTTGATTTAATGCCCTTGTTCTCGCTTTAAGATTTCTTAGTCATATTGCCATCTGTTACACACACACATTCAAAATTAAACTTTACTTGGAAAGGAGAATGCTTTAATCATTTTGGATTAAAATGATACATGATAATGATCCGCTCAATGATTGTTAATCAGAATTATTAGGATTATTAAACCATTGTGCTTAACATTTCGATTAAATATTTCATTACTTTCCATTTCACATTACTTAGAGGAACATTGCACACTGTAAAAATGAATATGCTTTATCTAATCAAAAACATTGTGCCAACAGATTGCAATATTATTAATTAAATTTAACAAATTAGAATTAATTCCTTAATGAGTAAAACGTACAACAACAACCAAAAAACATACATTCAAGTCACCATTATGATGATCAGTGTTTGTTTTAGGTTTGTTTTAAAATTGTGGTTTTCTCCTTTAGTGATTCAGCTTGTTAACATCAGGTGTCTTCAATGTTGGCAATATAAAATAAAGAGATCGTAATTAATGTTTGACGTCTGTCTGTGAGATATTTTTGTTAAATTTTTTGGTGTAAACTTTACTCATTTTAAATGGTTAACTTTTAAGGAATAATTTGATTAATTATTACTCAATTCTAATTTGTTAAATTGAATTAATAATATTGCTTGTAATCTGTTGCCACAATTCTATTGATTAGATAAAGCATTTGCATTTTTACAACTTAACTCAAATATTTCTCCCCCCAAAAAAGAGATTTTACAATGAGAACTGTTCCAAAACCACGTTTCCCATGTGCGAAGTGTGTTTAACTTGTGTTTTTTTTCTGTAAGGGTTTAATTTCTACATGAGAAACATTAAAGCAATAAAGAGATATTAAAGTAATCTCGTTTTTGATTCTATTGTATATTCATTATGGTATACTTGATCTGTTTACCATGCATGGCATCAAACATACATCTCCCATTTAATTTGCATGGCAAATTGTCAGTTTAAAAACTAACAAGACTGAAAATGTAATCCCATCAATAATGCATGATATTTACAGGCTGGTGTTGGGCAGAGAAGAGCCCAGGGACGTGGTTTTCCCCTCGACTTCATTTGGCTGTGTGACAGGATCCATAACCCTCTCTGGATCCTATCAAATGATGTGGTATGAAGTGTCATCTTCTCTCTGAGCACTTCTGAGGAGTTTCATCTCTGCAGGGAACTGTCATCAGGTTCCTCGTCCTTTCTCTCTCCCATTCCCATCAATTGGATAGGCTATCAGACACGTCCAATCAGAAAACAGTTCCATTGGTCAGGCTGAAGGGGATCAGCAGGTGAAAGTTGCTCCCCTCTGCGTCTCTACTTCCTGTCCCACCAGGACAGCATCCCCACCACATGCTTTACCCATCCTAAGTGCAATAAAACAACACAAGTATAGTGTCTGAGATGCACACAAGGTTTGTGTGTGTGTATCTCAAAAGACAGGAATGCAACCTTGGAAAATAAAGTACTTCATAATAGTTGTAAAAGACTTACACAAATTCATAAATTCAACTTCTAGGGTGTGTGTGGGAGTTAAATATTTTTTTATGTACAACATTCATCACCATCAGTTCAAACAGTTCTCAAGCAATACATTCGACCAAAACATTCTTGTTTTTCTTACATATATCATGTTTATTCATTTCCAACATTTATATTCAAGTACGTTCAAAAATATGAAACCATTTTTCTGTTTGTTATGAAAGACCAATCCCTAGTTGCTGGTGTATTTTGCATGAATTTGTCGTGCCTGAGGACAAATCCATCCCATGCAAATTTACATCCTAGTAGATGTAGGGTAATAAATCTCTCCACACAGCAACAATCTCGCAAAATCATTAATGTTTTTGTCCTCTCTTATCAATTCCATTTTCTTGAGTAATTGAGCAGTAATCTAATTGGTCCAGTGACCCTTTGCATAATTAAACGTTATCAAAGTGATCTGTCGGCAACTGGCAAAGAACAGATGTTGCTCTTCAGTGGAGTAATCAGTCATCGACCCCTGGCCTGAGCCAATCACAATTACCTTGATTTGTTCCATCCAAAGTGTGAGACCCCATGTCCTAAGTCACTCAGAAACCAACGAATGGATCAATAACCCCATCAGTGGCTCCGCCCATCTCATTCTCACTCTGTGACTTGGGGTTTAACACATTACATACACCATTTCAGTTTACAGTCAGTTTCAACAGTCAGAAATTACACACTTTACCACGGCCAAAAAATAATATCATTTTGATTCTTAGTGTGATTACAAACTTGGCATGTTTGGTTTGATTAAAACAAACCTTGGTGTGATTGCTCTGTTACTGTGGTTCATTTGAACACACAAACTCTGGTGTGCACCAGATACAGTTGCACCTCACTGCAGTACACAAGATCCAGGGGGCGGAGTCGGATTCAGATCTGAGGGGTGGAGTTGGGTAGGTTTTGGGATTGGGGGTGGAGCTGGGTAGGTTTAGGGGTGGGGTTAGGGATCAGGGGGTGGAGCTGGGTAGGTTTAGGGGTGGGTTTAGGGATCAGGGGATGGAGCAGAGTAGGTTTAGGGGTGGGGTTAGAGATCAGGGGGTGAGAGATGAGTAGGTTTAGGGTGGGGTTAGGGATCAGGGGGTGGAGCTGGGTAGGTTTAGGGTGGGTTTAGGGATCAGGGGGTGGAGCTGGGTAGATTTAGTGGTGGGGTTAGGGATCAGAGGGTGGAGTTGGGTAGGTATAGGGGTGGGGTTAGGGATCAGGGGGTGGAGCTGGGTAGGTTTAGGGGTGGGGTTAGGGATCAGGGGGTGGAGCTGGGTAGGTTTAGGGGTGGGGTTAGGGATCAGGGGGTGGAGCTGGGTAGATTTAGTGGTGGGGTTAGGGATCAGAGGGTGGAGTTGGGTAGGTATAGGGGTGGGGTTAGGGATCAGGGGGTGGAGCTGGGTAGGTTTAGGGGTGAGTTTAGGGATCAGGGGGTGGAGATGAGTAGGTTTAGGGGTAAGTTTAGGGATCAGGGAGTGGAGCTGGGTAGATTTAGGGGTGGGGTTAGGGATCAGGGGGTGGAGTTGGGTAGATTTAGGGGTGGGGTTAGGGATCAGGGGGTGGAGTTGGGTAGATTTAGGGGTGGGGTTAGGGATCAGGGGGTGGAGTTGGGTAGGTTTAGGGGTGGGGTTAGGGATCAGGGGGTGGAGCTGGGTAGGTTTAGGGGTGGGGTTAGGGATCACGGGGTGGAGCTGGGTAGGTTTAGAGGATTAGGGGGTGGAGATGAGTAGGTTTAGGGGTAAGTTTAGGGATCAGGGAGTGGAGCTGGGTAGATTTAGGGGTGGGGTTAGGGATCAGGGGGTGGGGCTGGGTAGGTTTAGGTATATGTAAGGTGGGAGGAGTTGGATCTGGATCCAAAGCTCCTCCCCATGGATTTCATGTTCTGCAATGAGGACTATCTCACCAAACAAGCCGACCGAAGCTGCTGAAAAATGGGTCTTGGTCCGCTTTCAAATGACCTCTAGAGCGGATCGAATGAAATATGAACGCAACACAGACCAAAGACATGTAAATGAAGCAAAAACGGGAAATTATATCACAAGATGTTACAAAGGACCCCTTTTGCCTGAGAAATTTTGCTAATGCGACAGCACCTTTAGGACTGATGTGAACCCATCAAACCCGTAGGTGTGGTCACTTACCATTGCTCAGTGAAAATTTGCAGACAAAGTCCAGTCATTTTAATAGGAATTGCGTAATTGGGAGTTTCACATGAGGGCAAAATTTTGATTTTGTGACTTCTATGTGAGAGGTGCTTCACGCATCGTTACTCTATTGACAACAAACAATGGACCTTATGGCCTGAGAAATTTCTGCAAATTTGACCGCAACTTAAGATGTTGTTTATGGAAGCTCGTTTGCGCCACTGAATATATATTAAAAAATCACCCTATCCTCGCAATTCTTCAGAATTGCATGATATAAAGTCGCAATGGTGTGGTATAAAGTCAGAATTGCGAGATATAAACACGCAAATTGAAAAAAAGTCCAATTTGCAAGGACGAAAATTTCAACTATGAGAAAAAATCTTATGATATAAAATAATTATCTTTTAAATTGTTTTATTCTGTGGCAGAAACAAGCTTCCATAGTCCTTTTTTGTCATTTTACTATTTGTAAGAAGAGTGCTCAACAGCGCCCCCTTTGTGTCATTGCACCCAACTTCACCTGACTTCACAGCGGACTACTATATTTATGTTACAGGTAGTTTTGTGAAATTTGTATAAAATGACTTGTTTTACTTTGAATTTGTAACAGTGACAAGGGAGAATAGTAAATTGTAATCTATTTTCTCACTTGTGTGTTTTGTCAAATTTGAGGAGGTTTAGGAGTGCTGGCTCATCTTGCATGCAAAGAGGAATCAAACATAATTGGAGCGCTGTGTACCTGTTACTACCTGTTTAAAATCCTCCGAATGAAAGCTGAATCGTCAAATCATTTCTGTGTGCCTATAAAATCCTGATGTGATCCCGTAAATTCAATGGCTTTCTTTTTGTACACTTTCCACAGCTGCACTCACCATTCAAAGAATCAATAAAAGACCTTGAAGAAATTATGCCAGCTGATATGATGTAATCTTTTATTGTTGGCTAGATGATGCCAGGGCTGTACGTGACTGAATCACTCTGTACTCTTTTATTCTCTCTCTCTCTCTGCTCTATGGATGCCCTAGCATCTCTCAAACAACTAGAAGACACACTCTTCCTCCTCTTTCGCTTCGGTTTCATCAGCAGTGTCTGGATAAAAGGGCCTCAGAGGCAGAATAATTAGATCAAACAATAGATTTAGGATTCAATACAAAATAAGAACATCTTCTGTGTTTTTGGAAAGGTTCGCCCTCATTCAGAGGCTACTTTGAGCTTCTCCCATCAAAAAATAACCCGTTAGTTCTGGCTTGGCTCACACAACGGTCCATTGCATGGTTTTAGGGAAAGTAATGACAGCTGGAAGCTTTAAAGTCTTTAGGAGGAAGACATGAGCTCTTGCCGGGCTGTTTGAGAATCGGAAGATAGCCAAATAACGGTTTGAAATCAACGGCACGAACAATTCTGAAAAACAAGGCAGAGTAAAGGTTAGCTCAAAGCATCAAAAGTTACTAAAAGTAAAATAATTTTGAGAAAAAAAAAGTATATATATATATATATATATATATATATATATATATATATATACATACAGTATATATACAGTATATATACATACAGTATTAAAAATAAAATATTAGGATGTGAGTAAGAACCTAAACATATACAATTTAAAACCTGACCTTACATGTGATTAAAAATTGCACGGCTTTATTTGTGTGGCTTTGTTTCTGGTTAGCAGATTATGAACAACAACCACCGAAACTTTACATTTTTTTAATTGCCTAGCTATAACGGAAGCCACTCAGGATTGTAATTGTGGGTGTAAATGTGTTCTTTTAGGAATCAGGATTGTAATTGTGGGTGTAAATGTGTTCTTTTAGGAATCAGGTGTCATTGTGGAGATTCCCCAAGGATCCCAGAGTGTGGCATCTAATCAACAATACATCATGATGTAGTGTGTACCTGTCTTGGGCCTACATTCCTGACACTTTCATACACACATGGACTCTAGCTCGCATATCAACAAAGAAACAAAGACACTGTATGCAAACAAACACGAAAATACTATTTCCTATTTGAAATTCCCCTAAAATGCATCAGATCCATATGGAAATGTTATTTGATTTCAAAACCCATCAGCACAAACATCAAATTACCACACAATTAACATTTACATATCAATACACAATTTTAACACTCTCAAACAAATATTAATTCATGCACACACACACAGAGAGATGCTTTCTGAAATGTTCCCTTGCCAAAGCAAACACCACTGAGAAGAGCAACAGTCAGATTACCAGTGTTCAGTGTCCCAGCATCATGATGAAACTTCAGCGGAAATAACCTGCAACATCTGCACCATGGCCACTGCTGTGGAGCAAATGCATCCTTGCCTCGCACTCATCGCTGCATTACTACTGCCCCAGGGCATTCTGGGGGTTTGGGCGAACAAAAGGCACAAACAAGAATTTCTGTCTAGCTTTGTCCTTTTATAAAGATGTCACAGCCCATTCTCAAAAACCTAGTGAGCTGCATACCTAGACAGCATTTTGAGTTTCTAAAGACCTAATTATGGGACAAAAAGGCACGAAATCATAACGCTAAATGTTAAATCTGCAGATGCGATAAACAATGCAACACTCTTATAAATAAAGGTTCTTTGTTGGCATCAATGGTGAAACTTGAACATCCATAGAACTTTTCTATTGTACAAAAGGTTCTTTAAAATGTTCTGTTCACGGAAAGGTTCTTTGGAGAACCAATAAATTGTTCTATTGTTCTATGTCATCACTATGAAAACCCCCCTTTTGGAACCCTTATGTTAAGCTAAAAGTGTATGATTTACTAAACAGTTTTAAGGACTATGGTTTACTTCAAAATTATATTTTGAGGAATGTTGGGAACCATATAGTGGATGGACCCCAATGACTTCAATAGTATTTCTATGGAAGTCAATGGGGTCACATGACTTTGTCTGGTTATGGTCTGGTTACATTGATCACTCTGAAAACACCATTTTGGAACCCTTATGTTAAACTAAAAATGATTCACTAAAGAGTTAATGCTTTTTTTTTTAAAGGATCATGGTTTACTTTCAAAATTATATTTTGAAGAATGTCAGTAACCATATAGTTGATGGAACCCCAATGACTTCCATAGTATTTCTATGGAAGTCAATGGGGTCCATAAAACTGTCTGGTTACCGCTCTGGTTATGTCAATCACTCTGAAAACCCCATTTTGGAACCCTTATGTTTAGCTGAAAGTGTATGATTTACTAAACTAACACAGTCTCATCCCAATTCGTCATATAACTGACGTTTTGGGACGTCTTTTGACCATTCGTCAATATACGACTTTTAGGCCCCCTTAAACGTCGGTAGATGACGATCCCGGTCGTCATACAACTTACAATGCCTTTTTTAAAGGATTTTGGTTTACTTCAAAAATTATATTTTGAAGAATGTTGGTAACCATATAGGTGATGGACCCCAATGACTTCCATAGTATTTCTTTTTCCTAATATGGAAGTCAATAGGGGTTCAAACTGTCTGGTTACCGACATTCTTCATGTCAGAAATTGTTATTAAAAACGCAGAGACGCAAGTCAGTAAAATGAAAAAAAAAGTCAAGACATGCATTTTTAAAAAAATGTACTTTTAACTTTTAACTTTCAGGAATGCATTTTTAGAACGCTATTATGTGCGAGACGCTGCAAAAGACGGTGAGTGCAACGGTTAAATATGTCAGTCTAGCGTGTTTAGCTTTAAAAACATAATCATAAAGTGGCACAGTGGAATGTAAAAACAAGATTTGTGTGAACGGCCCTTTAGAAGGCAGCAGTCTAAAAGTTTCAGAACAAAGCTATTGTGGAATAAATGCATCAGTTATGAAAATTTGTCTGGGAACTTCATGGGTTCCTCGGGTTTTACGTTTTACTCCCTAATGCCTCAGAGACCAAAGAAACTTTAATTACAAATCAAGCAGCACGAGCTGTTGCCAATGAAACGGACGTTCTATGCACACACTCCAAAAAGAAGTGTTATTCTTAATTGCAGGTCAGTGTAAAACTGATGTGTCAGCTGCTGTGACTGCTAATTAATTCTGCTCACAAACGAAGCCAGAGACAATCTCCATCTGCTTCTGTTTTAACCTGGAAAAGAGTGGCATGTTGGATTGTCATGCTCTTATTATGATAGAGTGCTCGTCTGCAATTATGACTTTTATTGGAACAAGGAACACTGATGCACATTCTTGCATGTTACATTATTATTAATGGATATCATATCAGTCGCTGGCATATATATATATATATATATATATATATATATATATATATATATATATATATATATATATATATATATATATATATATATATGAAACAGCTTCCATTTTGACTATTTGTATCCAAAGTGAAAAATTCAGCTGGAAATAGTATAGGATTTTATCAGATTATGAACATTAGGCTATGATATTATTGGTTAATATCATTCTTTTTTCTGCCCACAAGGCCTTTGTTACAACAGCAGAAAAGACTGCAACATTTTCTGAGTAAAACATACATTTTTCTTAGAATACCCATAATAAAATATAAATGGTCTGCACTGATTTTTTTTACAAAAGCTGAATTATAAATGATTCTTTAGTTTAGAATAATATGCACAAAGGAATCATGCACAGTCAGACATAATCATGCAACATAAAGGAACAATTATTAAAGTTAAACGGTTCATTTTAGAAATTCATGTTGACTCTAAATGAGGGCTGGTCATTTAACTGAGACCTAATCAGATGTGGGCAAAAGGTCTTTCAGAAGTGGGAAATCAGCCCCCATAATGCTTCTGTCTAAGAGAACAGGCATCATCAATAATGAATCACTAAACAAGGCCATCATTAAGTGCACCCCACTGTCTGTCCAGCTCAAGGATGGGCCGAGATGTTCAGACAGCATGACTCATGCACGGACTTGCAGAGCTTAGGCTGAGAAATAGAGAAGATTTAGATTGAGAGAGAGAGAGAAATGAAGAAAGAGGAAAGGGTTTAGGTTGGAGGCAGTGTGTGTGGAGAGAGAAAGAGAGAGAGAGAGAGAGAGAGAGAGAGAGAGGGCTTCCATTAGAGTTTATTCAAGTTAAGTCACAATAACAGTCTCTGTTCAGTAACATTGAACTCAGAACATCTATCTATCATCCATCCATCCATCCATCCATCCATCCATCCATCCATCCATCTATCATGAAATAATCCAGGATCTATACATCCATCTATCTATCCATCCATCCATCCATCCATCCATCTAGCAGCTGAATAATCCAGGAATCCATCCATCCATCAGTTCCATCCATCCATTCCATCCATCCATCCATCCATCCATGGTAAAATAATTCCAGGATCTATCCATCCATCCATCCATCCATCTATCGGCGAAATAATCCAGGATCCATCCATCCATCCATCCATCTATCGCGAAATAATCCAGGATCCATCCATCCATCCATCTCATCAGCGAATAATCCAGGATCCATCCATCCATCCATCCATCCATCTCTCGCAAATAATCCAGGATCCATCCATCCATCCATCTAGCGTGAAATAATCCAGGATCTATACATCCATCTATCCATCCATCCATCCATCCATCCATCCATCCATCGCAAAATAATCCAGGATCTATCCATCCATCTCTGGCAAAATAATCCAGGATCCATCCATCCATCTATTCGTGAAATAATCCAGGATCCATCCATCCATCCATCCATCCATCCATCTATTCGCAAAATAATCCAGGATCCATCTATCCATCCATCGCGAAATAATCCAGGATCTCTGCATCTATCTATCTATCTATCTATCTATCTATCTATCTATTGATCTATCTATCTATCTATCTATCTATCTATCCATCTATCTATCTATCTATCTATATCTGTATATATCTAGATCTATCATCATCCATTCATTCATCCATTGCAGATCCATTGACATCCATCCATCCATCCATCCAGTCCATCCATCCAGTTCCATCCATATTCCATCCATCCATCTCATCCATCCATCCATCTATTCATCTATCTATCTATCTATCTATTCTATCTATCTATCTATCTATCTATCTATCTATCTATCATCTATCTCTATCTGATCTTATCTCTATCTATCTATCCATTCATCTATTCCATCCATCCTATTCCATCCATTACCATCCATCCATCCATACCCATCCATTCCATCCATGTCCATCCATCCATCCATTACCATCTCATTCATCCATCCATCCATCGGTGAAATAATCCGAAGATCTATACATCCATCTATCCATCCATCCATCCATCGCGAAATAATCCAAGGATCCATATCCATCTATCCATCGTGAAATAATCCAGGATACCAATCCCATCCATCTCTCACTGAGAATAATCAGGATGCCATCCATCCATTATCCATCTGTGGCAAAATAATCCAGGATCCATCCATCCATCCATCTATATCTATCTGATAGCAAAATAATCCAGGACATCCATCCATCGTCTACTTGAAAATGAAGTGAATTGTAAAGTTCATATAAATATATATTTTTTTAGTTTACTGAAAGTTTATTACTTAATAACTTTGAGGCAATGGGCTTCCTTTTAAATTAAGTGAACTGATCACTTTTTATTTATCAATCCATCTGTCTATATCCATCCATCTATCTATACTTCCATTTACCTTTACCTTCCATTTATCAACTGTATATCTATCTATCAATCCATCCATCTATCATCCATTCATACATCTATCCATCCAGGCTATCTGTATGAATCCATCCATATATGTCCATCCATCTATATAAAGTAAAAAATTTAGGATTAGTAGGGTTTCCAATTATTTTTATATTTTTTTAACATTAGCGCGAAGTGTTTTTCCAGTCATTTATTTCCTATTTATCTGAAACGTTCTTTAATTATTGGAGAACTGTGGTGACAAAAAGGCGACATAATAACAAATATAGCAGTGATAAAAGGGACGAGTGCAGATGGAGTGAGTTCTCGCAGGGTCAAGATGGAGGGACAGACGTTAGAAAAACACCTCTGAGTCCAGTGAAGATCATTCCGACAGACAGCCGGATATCACAGTCAGTTGCTGTATCCCAGGACCTCTGAAAATACCAGGGGGAAAAACCCGGCCCCCTCTTTCTCATTCACCTTCAAAGTGGGCCTAATACTGGCCTTAAAGAATACTTGATATTCTCCTATTGGTATTTGTAGATGCTCACACATTCAGTCGGCGTGGAGGAAAGGTTGTGTCTTGCGACTCAATAGATAAGTCTGGGGACAAGTGTCTGGATGCCCCTGTTTAGCATGTGAATGACACCGGTGTTTGGTCGTTGGAACCAAGAAGCAGTGTAGAGGACAGTGGAGAGACCATTCAAAAGCAATTGTATTTGCATTAAATATGCATCAATGAAGTATCGTGTTGCATGAGGTAGCTAAACTCTATTCGGACGGGTGATGTTCTGCTATTTCTGGACAAAAAAAACAAAAATCCTCTGAGAGATAAACAGATCCGGGATGTAGAAACATGTAGGAATAAATAAGAAACATTTAACTGTACTATTTATAGTCGTTGCGGTTACATCACAATCTTTTGAATGATATCATATACTTATCAGCGAATCTTTGCATTCTAGCCTTTGAATCTCTCTTTAGAAAAAGGGTTAGGGTTCTTACTTCGAATGCAAAGGACATTTTATGGTAAAAAAGTTTCAACAATGACAAGAAAGAACACTTTTGGCACAAAGGTTTTTTAAAGGCTATTATTCATTCATATATTACATTATTCTGCAACATTTTGTAGTTGTTATTAAATTATTGTTTATTAAACTGTTGTAACTTAATATCACATTTTAATCATGCTGATTTTTGGAGGATAAAAACTGAAATGTCAATCTTCATGTGAGATTGATTAATTACATTTTTTAACCCCCATATCTTGAATTTTGTGATCATTCATGCATTGTATTTTAGGGGTTCCAAATACGTAGCGCTTTAGAACCTTTTAAGATTCTATATAGAACCTTTCTTCTAAGAGTGTACAGCTCAACATAAAAAGATCCATATTTTACCAGTGTTCACTCCGAATTCAATATGCAAAGTATGAAATGGTTGCCTATCGTGAAATAACGGCACATCTTGCAAGCTGATTCATGAAAAAAGAAAAACAAAAAACAACAAAAAAAACAATTATCTTTTCCGTGAATCAAATACATACAGTAGGCAGTTTCCCGAATGACTCTTTTAAAAACTGGTTCATTTTACTGAATCAAAATCATAGAGCACAAACAGCGCAGTCTAATTCATGAACATTCTCTTCAACCAATTGTTTCAGTGAATCAACAACATGTAATGAAACCAATGTAATCCATTCATGAACAAATTACTCTTTCAACCGGTTCTTTTTCAGTGAACCATTAACAATGCTAGACAAGTGTAGTCCCATTCATGAATAAACGACTCATATGAGTCAATTCTTTTTAGTGATTCAATTTATCACTAATCTATCTATCTATCTATCTATCTATCTATCTATCTATCTATCTATCTATCTATCTATCTATCTATCTATCTATCATCTATCTATCTATCATCATCTATCTATCTATCTATCTATCTATCTATCTATCTATCTATCTATCTATCTATCTATCTATCTATCTATATCTATCTATCTATTCACTAGAAGAAAAAGTTCTACACTGTATAAAAATATTGTTAGTTTAACTTAAAAAAGTAAGTAACCTGGTTGCCTTAAAATTTTAAGTTGATTGAACTGGAAAAAGTGAGTTAATACAATGAAGGAGATTAATTTAATCATCAGAAACTCAAAATAATAAGTTATTCTCAACTAAATACATTATTTAAGTTGATTTGACAAAAGAAAAAATGTTGTGATAACAAATTTTTAAAATATTACAGTGATATTTTTTACAGTGTATATAGATTCTTAAAAGGTTCTAAAGCGCTACGTATTTGGAACCCCTAGAAATGCAATGCATGAATGATCACAAAATTCAAGATATGGGGGTTAAAAAATGTAATTAATCAATATCACACGAAGAGGGCCATTTCAGTTTTTATCCTTCAAAAATCAGCATGATTAAAATGTGGTATTAAGTTACTACAACAGTTTAACAAACAATAATTTAATTACAACTGCAAAATGTTGCAGAATAATGTAATATATGAATGAATAATAGCCTATAAGGGTCCTTTCTTGTCATAATTTTTTTTGCATAAAAGGTCCTTTGCAGTTGAGTAAAGAACCCTATGCTACATATATAGAACCCTTTTTTTCTAAGAGTTTAGACAATTTCAACAACAGTTTGTATAAAACAGTTATCAAAAAAAAAAAAAATGTAGGAAAGGTTTTTCATTCTGTCCTTACATGCCACAAGCTACATGACAATGCATTTGACTTCTAAATCAACCTCAAGACACTCATTCAAGACTGGACAGAATTAAACAAACAACCAAGCATAAACACAATGAAATGAAGCCCGAGACAAAACACGAGCACTAGCGCTGCTAATGCTGATGGACAGAGAGCAGGAGTCTTGAATTGAATACTGAGTGCTCTGTGAATTTGTACCGAGGCAAGCAGACAGTAGATGCTTTCCTGCGCTCTGCTTGAACCTAAAATGAAAGTGTTTTTTTTCCCTCTCTCTTTGCTTTTGACAATGAAGCTCTCCGTGAAGATTGAACGCCCTGCGTTTACAGGAGGTGGGGACCTGAGAGCTTCACTGTGAAGGGGCCTCTCTTGGGGGTAGCCAGCATTTAGAAGATCTGATTAATCATAGTCTCTCTCTCTCTCTCTCTCTTTGAGGTGATAGCTCAGAGAAAGCAGGAGGCCCGGCCCTCGTTACGTGTGCGTCCGGGGAGAGACAGGAGTTTACAGAGCCGCATGTGAGCAGGAGAGATGAATGAACGGCACGGTGAAATAATCAATTATCACTCTCTTCACCACTGGAAATAGACCACACACACTCACTGCAAAAATTATTACGGGTTTTTTGTCTTTGTCTTGTTAGTAATGTATTATATCTAATGTTTAACTTGTTTTGGATGTTCTTAATCCCCAAAACAAGATAAATCAAAACTGAAATAAATACTTTTTGTTCTCAGCAAGGATGCATTCAATTTATCAAAAGTGGCACTGAAGACATTTATGATTCAAACGAGTTCTGTTTCAAATAAATTATGTTCTTTTAAACTTTCTATTCATCAAAGAATCCTGACATTTTTTTATCTGAATAAAAGATTCCAGAGAAAATATTAAGCAGCAACTGATTTCAATATTGATAATAGGAAGAATTTTGTGCACTAAATCAGCCTATTAGAATGCATATTAGCAAATTTTTGAAGTGAATTACACTTTCAAATATTCAAAATTGGGAAAAAGGAATTTTAGTACTGCGCAATATTACTAGTTTTACTGTATTTTTGATCAAAGAAATGCAGCTTTTGTGAGCATGAGACAAAAAAATGTTACCGAACACAAGCTTTTGGGAGGAAGTTAATTTACCTGGGAGTCAAAATTGTATAGAATAGTGGGATTTCTTTTTTTGCATACTCGTATTTTCTTGTGATAATAATTTTTTTTTGTTATTACCCAACAATTTTAAAAGACAAAACTATGTCAAAGTGTAACTATCAATGTTGCTTCAAGTAAATTTTTCCAGTTTTAACGATGTGCTTCATAGTGAAAAAAACCTACAGCACAATTTATTTAAAATACATGTATTTCGTTCTAAGTATTGGCTACAAATCCATTAACACATTTACTGACATATCACTTGAGAATTACTGATATAAATTAGGGCTGTCAAATGATTAATCATGATTAATCGCATCCAAAATAAAAGTTTGTGTTTACATAATATATGTGGGTGCACTGTGTATAATTATTTTGTGTATATATAAATACACACACATGCATGTATATTTAAGAAAAAATTTTTTTATTTATATATAAAATATGTATATTTATATACAATATAAATTATAAATAAATCTATATACAGTATATGAAAATATTTCTTAAATATATACAAGCATGTGTGTGTATTTATATATATAAAATAATTATACACAGTGCATCCATATATATTATGTAAACACAAACTTTTATTTTGGATGCGATTAATCACGATTAATCATTTGACAGCCCTAATATAAATATAATTCAACTTTATTTGAATTACTTCTTAATTATACAATGCACATTTATTAATATTAAGTCTAAAATATGTTTTAATATCACTATTAGAAATGAAAACATAGTGTGATCTCTGTCTTTAAATGCAAGATATTTAAAGTGCACCTAAATTATACTTTAGCACAATCAAAGCATAACAAAAATATTGCAGGGTATTTTTAAGTACTCAAGTCACATGGGTCCATTTTTTTTTAAATTGATATTTATCGTCATCTGAAGGTTTAATAAATATGCTTTCCATTGATGTATGGTTTGTTAGGATATGGCCGAATCAACTATTTAAAACCTAGAATCTGAGAGTGCAGAAAAATCGAAACATTGAGAAAATCGCCTTTATATTTCACGCCTTTATGTTCGTGATTGTGCTCCATTCACTCACAAAAATAGATGTTTTATATATTTACAGTAGGAAATTCACAAAATATCTTCAGGGAACATAACATCCTAATGATTACTTAATATCCTAATGATTTTTGGCATAAAAGAAAAATCGAAAATTTTGACCCATACAATGTATTGTAGGCTATTATCACAAATATACCCTTGCATTCTGTGACTGGTTTTGTGGTCCAGGGTCACAATATGTAAATGTATTTGTAGCATACTAAGCATTAAATACATGTATTTCAAAAACATTTTAGTATATTTATTTTTCACTAGTATATATTTTTTTACTATAAAACAAGACAAAAATACTGATTAAGAAAATGATTTTTGCAGTGCACACACTTCAAAAACAGACAAACGATAAACCTTTGTGACTAATATTAAATTTCCTACAGTCAGTGAACGCTCTTAACTGTGTTTTTCTAGTATAGTCTGTGATCTTGACATCGTTGGGGATTTTCCGGGCCGCTCTTGAGAGGAATATAAGTCACCAGAGTTTGTGAAGAGAAAGAGCGATAAAGGCGAGGAGATGAAGAGAGAGAGAGAGAGAGAGAGAGAGAGAGAGAGAGAGATTGCACCAGAATGGGATGAGAGGTGTCCACTGAGAATTTGGAAGTGGAGAATCTCACTCTGGCGTTCAATCTGCACCAGCTCCAATACTGTGGAAATAAATTGGTTTTTAAATAGATTGCTAAGCCTCTATCAGCGAGCCACTGATGTGGGTACATTTCATAGGCGGCTATTTAAACCAACCTAAAGCCCATCCATAGTGTAACCTTATTAAAGATATCTGCAGGTTCGAACTTCACTAGCTTAGCGTGCTTCACCTCCCGCCTGAAATTAAACTCTGAAACGATACACGTGATAACCGATCTCACACCTACGGAAAAATACAAAGCAGGGCTGTAATTAAAGTAACAAGGCTTAGTGGCTTGTATCAGGCCTCCGTAAGAAACGGACATGCTGTGAGTCTCAACAGGCCTGAGATTATTCATTGACTGATGGGAATGTTTTGAGGATTTTGATGTGGTTGCCATGTTGTAGATGAAAGTTGCCATGTTGTGAGATTGTAGGAACACCACCAATCAAAAGTTTGGACACACCTACTCTCTTCGTTTGATTATTTTCCAAATTTGTGAAGCACAGTCAGTCAAAATACTGAGAATAAAAGTATGTTGAGAAAAATCGTTTGCTCAACCAACTTAACAATCCTGGTACGCCTTTTAAACATTATTGAAGTTCATTGGTTAATTTCCTTTACTAAAAGGCCCTACTCAACTATCTATTATTAGTTCATTAAAAAACAATGGTTTTGCATGGAAAGCCATGTAAAATATAATGAGAAAAACATGAACAAATAAAAAAACAAGAAAAAATGACATCTTTGACACCCTTTAATATTTTTAAAAATGTATTCATGGATTTGTCAGCATATTGCATATAAATAAATTGTTAGATTTTTGATAACGCAATGAAACACGCTGAAATTGTGCGGAAATAATTTTTGGCCAGGCTGTCGAAAAATATATTATGAATGCATGCAAAAACGAGAACCAACCAGATATTAATAACTGATTATGTTAATAGGCTTTCTCTTATGAGCTTTTTGTTTTTCTATCCAGTTTTTTTTTTTTTTGCTGTAGTAAAATACACCTGTAGCTGTAGTTTGGCTTTTTATTTGCCAAATAATTTTGTCAGATAAATACCTTGAACAACTTTAAAGTTTTGTTCTTCCCTCATATATAAAACATGAAATATTTCCCTCATGCATTGACTGGTTTAATTGAACTTGGTCATTGAAAATAAATATCCCAACGGTCACCACTTTTGGCTGCTATAACCTAATTTCAAGCATTCAAACATAAACCTTTAAAGGGTTTTTATCACCAATTGAGTTATGTGTGTCCGAAGTTTTGATTGTTGAGTTTCCTGTACTAGAGTGCAACATATGCTAATGCAGCATATTTTCAATTGACTAATGCCACTGATGTTATTTGTGGAGAAGAGCTGATAAAGCATCATTACACCATGCACAAGAAAATGAGGAACATCCCATAAAAGAGCTCACTTAAAAATGCTGAGCCTATAAAAGAAAAATGTCACTGTTGGTCAGGCCTTTGTGCTGGGTGGAAAGTACCAACCAACACAACCAGTTAAGTTGAATGACTATACATTAGTCAAAGAATTATTATAAGGGGAAAAACACTATTTGATTCTCCATCATACAGTCATGTGAATAAATCAATAATTCAGACCTTAAATATTTGCTAGGCATACATAATTTGGTTTCGATTTGAATGGGCAAAGTGGACGATATCTGAGAAAGGTATAAAAAAATACTGATAAACATGCTCTACTTCTTGTCAATATCTCATATCCTCTGAAATTCATTAAAGCCCCTGTGGAGATAAATTTGGTCTGTAATTTAAGGCTTTTTGCAACTAAGTGAATTCAAATGTGAATTCAGCTGATTCTACAGTTAAAAAATCATACATAGAGTGAGTTGGAAAGTGAATTAGCGTTTTCTAATATGATGATAACCGGAAACACACTGTCTGTTTTTGTTGTTGTTTGGAGCCACATTGTGTCTTGAAAATAATGTCAAATGCTTCAAGCTCAGACAACAACAAATAAAGAGGGTTCAATGGTGTCAATAGACCAAGCAAAATAATTATATATAAAATATATTTCAACATTGTGACAAATGCTTTTTGAAGCCAAATACAGAATAAAACTAATATATTATGTATGAATATATATATATATATATATATATATATATATATTAACCCATATTTTTTGTTCATGGTTAGTTAGTTTGTTTGTTGTGTTTGTGCATATATATATATATATATATATATATATATATATATATATATATATATATATATATATATATATATATATTTATATGAAGAGTTCAGATGCAATAGCTTTTGCCATTTGAAATTTTCTTCAAAATGACAATTTTTATCAAAGCTGTGTATCAAGTTCAGTAATTTCACTTCAAATGGCAATGAAGATTACCTATTAATTGTCATTTAAGTGAAATTACTGAACTTAAATATACAAGCTTGATAAAAATTGTCATTTCAGAAGAAAATTTCAAATGGCATTTAGAGGCTTTTGCATCTGAACTCTTCATATATAGGCTTTCACATTTGTTCATGACCTAAATTCAAACTGATTCTTCACCTATAAGGGACAAAATATACAAAATGCATCATAATTTTACTTAAATCAAGCTTTATTTATAAAATGAGGGGGAGGGAAACAAAGATGATGTGCATATAAAAATAATTTCAATATAGAGCAAATTAAGGTCAAACTTAAGGCTTGAATAATTTCATCACGTCATAAACTCTAGACAAATGGAAGTTAAACAGCGAGATATTTACTCAACAGCATCAAATAAAGAGAGAAATTCTGTTACTCAAGAACTATGAGGCTGTAGGATATTTTAGTGAAAAAAAAGTGTATTTTAATCTTAAACACAGATAAATATTCTTATATAAAACCCATTGATCAAATGGGTTGCATGTGACCTTTTTCACAATTGCCACTCTGAAGGCACTGTTTAGCATACAAATGAAATAGCGAGTGTACACGCTAAAAATAAAAACACATTCTTTTTAAGCTGCCAAAACCTGTGCTATATCGAAAACTATATTTTTATGCACCCCTAAAAAGTTTGGTTAGTCTAAACAGACTAAAACCTGATGTGAACTAATCAGTTGTGTGGGTCCCCTAGTGGTAAACCCGTGACAATATTCCTCCTCCGCACCTCTTTCTCTCTATTCATTTAAACACATAGCCGAAAAGTAACGATAATTACATAGTGATCAAGGATAGAGCGGGCTGATTGTTGCCTTTAGTCTATCTGAAATGCTAATACATCACTTAAATGTGCTGAATGATATAATGAGAACAAATTAAAATGTTTGCAGATTCACAAATCCGTCTCACGTCAATACATCAACAGCCGGTCGCAAACGCAATCTGTTTGTTTTCATGCAAAAAGTATAAAAAGCAAAAGAATACTTTCTCTATAAGCAATACTCATGTATATTTATCAGACCTGACGTAAGCGTCATAAGTCAGAGTAGATCCTATCAGGTTCCTAAATGGATTTCATGGGATGTTAGAATGCAGCATCATACGCTCGCCTGATACATATTCATGATGTACGCGTGCCTACACGGCAAGCCACGCCGCAGTCAATCTAAAGCCGTGGTAACTGTTTATCTGCAGTGTGTTCCTTTACAATCCGCATAAATTTAGCTGTCAGTGGCATCGTGGACATTTCATTCCTTTCTCTCTCTCTCTCTCTCTCTCTCTCTCTCTCTCCAGCCCTCCATATGGAAACCCTGCACAATAAATGTCATTTCAAAATCAATTTGCATTAAAAAGGTGGAAGTGTGTGCAGTCCTGAGAAAGACATATGGCACAACCCGAAACACATTTGCAGATGCATCTACATCTACAACCCCGCCCGGCACGTTCCAGTATACAGCTTTGCCTTTCGGTGAAGAACGCTACAACTCCGAACTCACAACAAAAAAACCCAGTTTTTCCTTTTTTCCTGGTGGCTGAAAAGATGTTTAGTGGGAGCAGGCGGATAAATCAAGCAGCACAAGCATCACACACAACAGGAAATGCAGCTTCGCTGACTCAGATAAATGGATGTGGGCGTGAAACCTCGGCGTTAGCAAACGCATGTGTGTGTGTGTGCAGGCAGGGTGGGCCTTCTGGATTTCAACGCTCTCTCTAGTCCATTGCAGGCGCCGCCGGTGTATGACTCTCCTTCGACTACGCGTATTCTTAAGCAATAACAACGAGAGCCGTATTATCCACCCAAGAGATACCCGCTCACCAAGAGAGTCTTTTACAGAGAGAAACAACCGAACCGCCGGCATCGTCCGCGGCCGTCGCAAAACGCGGCCTTTTCAAAACAATTGATTGAAGACGCTTTGTAGCGCAAGGCAAGGGCCCCTCAACGCCTCGTCTGCAAACAGAAATTAACAGTGCATTTTTGTTCAGTAAACGCCTCAGAGGAAATATAAGTGTTTTTTTTTTTTTTTTTTGGTGCTATTTCCTCCCAGCAATCTGTGCTCTCACAGGGCCACTCGGGGGAAAGGTGCATTTAATGAAGGAGCGGGGGATGGGAGGTGGTGGAAGGGGGTTATGGGTAATCCACCCCCCCCAACAGCATAAACTCACCTGGGATGCAAGGACCCAGCGGAGGTCCTCCGGGAAGCATCCATGTCTTGACTCCCATTGCCACGGCGGGATTCTGATGACGAGCGATAGTCCACTGTAGCGGGTTCACCTAAAAACACAGACCACCGAGGGTTAGGATACAGCAGGACGCTCCGGATGTAAATCTTACTATCACATGCACATCTGTCTAAATGATATAGAAACGGGGGAAAATTAGCCAAACAGTCCATTAGCACCGTGAGGAGAATTCTATATGGAGACGCGGACTCAAATGAAGCATGGCGGCCCCCTCTACACCCCACTTGAGGATGACGGGGGGAGGGAAAAAGGAGGTGGGGGCTAAACTGTGTGATTAGTCTATGAGAAGGCTTCTGAAGAAGAAAAAAAATGCAACTTGTATAAATGCATCATGTGCATTTTATGGCAAAACTGAATTAGATCTTTAAAATGCATAAACATTGAATGTAATTTAGTGCATTTAGCACTATTTTTGCTTTTTTATAGTGGTGGCATGCTATTTGTAAGATATAAAGGATGTTATTTCAGCTGCCTATTTTGTTTAAAAAAAAAAAATGACTTTTAACTAATTTTATTAGGATCATTAATTTTTTTTAAACAGTCAATTTTAAGTTTTTTTTAATTATCTTGCAATAACATGAGTTTCCAATATTTTATATAATTAGCTTTTTTCTAATAAAACAGTCTATCAAGATGACTCATAATTTAAAAATGAACACAGATTTGTCAAAAAAAAAAAAATTTATAAGATTATAAATGTTATATTATTATTATCATATTTTCCCCTATTTCCTGCAAAAAAATAACTACATAATTATAGTCTGCATACCTACCCACAAATATTTTCTGTTTATATATCGAATCATTCACAAAACGAGAAACGCACAATCAGTTCTCGACACAGAGAGAGAAGCTAACGGAGGCAGATGGAGAGGGAGAAGCTGGACTCGAGCACAAACGCAACAAAAGCCACCGTACGGACACACACCGGCAGTGTAGCAGCCGGCTGCTCGCTCTCCAGACCCCCAGTCTGCAAAACCATGAGACACACACACACACACAGGCACCCTGACGCAGGGCACACTCCCCTAGTGCTATAGCCCCAGGGCTCTCGCTTTCTCTGTCCATTTCTAAAGCTACACACACACACACACACTCAGAGCAACCAGGGACTCGACCCTCTGTCCAAACCCCTCAGAACTCCAGGAGTTAATCAATGCTCTCCATGCATAGATTCTGTGCTTTTTTTTGGTTTGTTTGTCTTTGCCAAAGTTCCTCTGGGAGCATCTCTTTTTTTTCTCCCTTGAATTATATATTCACATATATATTAGTCCTAGTTTTTTAATTCAACTCTCTTCATGCAAGAGCTCAGTCTTTTTTATTTCAAAATGTATATATATTTTTTATAAGTTTAGCAGCAAAAAATATGACCAAATCTGTATTCTCTACCTCTCTCCACTCCTCCCTTTCTAAACAAGCGATCT
Organism: Hybognathus amarus; assembly: GCA_030378365.1. Taxonomy (NCBI): domain Eukaryota; kingdom Metazoa; phylum Chordata; class Actinopteri; order Cypriniformes; family Leuciscidae; genus Hybognathus; species Hybognathus amarus. Next base: position 49,946 of record JAQIUQ010000150.1, read on the forward strand.
GCGCTATTCCACCCTGCACAAAAAAAGAAAAACACTTCGAGCTGGACCCTTCACTGATTGCAATTTAATTGAATGGAGCCCATGAATATGGTAATTTCACGAGACACTTGACACAAGCATCAGAAGGTGTAGACCACACCGGCAAAAATGACAAAAATGTAAAAAAAAAACAACATTTACCCAATCACATTGACATAAAACAATCAATATGTTTAAAAGAAAAAAAGGACACATGTGGATGCGACTTACCCCGTCAAACCTTGAGCATCTCGTCGTGCCGCCCGCCTAAGCGAAGTGGGATGCCTGATGGTGATAAACCCAGGACGGTACGCCGATGATGGAGCGAAGTCCTGTGGTGTGCAGGTGGACGCGGTACCCGTTCACAGAGGGAACGCTCGACAAAAGGATCAAAACCCACTGCCCACTCCCGAGCCAGTTGTTGCTTGACACAGCAAATGAACTTACAGCACAAGAGCGAGTGAAGCTGAGGGAGGGAGAGACAGACGGGGAGAGAGAGTGTGTTCGGCGCGTGTGTGTGTGAGAGAGAGATGGAGAATGAGTGAGAGAGAGGAGGAGGTGGGGGAAGAAAGGGGTTCGGAGTGAGCGGGCGAGCGAGGGAGAGAGAGAAATCACAGCATAACAAAACCTATAGCTACGTGGATGGCCACTCTCTCTCTCTCTTTTATATATCTCTCCACCCTCTCCGGCTCAAAGGAAGGGGAGAGAATAATTAGATTTGAGCCACACATGCTTTCCAAAAGCACTGACTCGTGGATCCCAGGCACCTAATGTTGGATTAATTGAGGGAGATCTGATGTGCTACATGCACCGTGACTCCCCCCACCCCGTCTCACAACACCAAAAAACTACCATCGCGATACGACTCCCTGCTCCTCTCTTCCGGCATATGGTGACTGACACGCCACTGTAGGCACAGAGAAAATAATATATTGTTTATTTAATTGTGAATACATACAGACGTTTATTAGGCTAGATTTGTGCTTCTGTCAGAGTGGAAAACAGTCAGTATCCATCTTAAAGTGTAGAAAAAGCCAGTAGGAAAGAATTGGATTTTAGGAGGTTTTTTTTTTATTTTCCAATTAAAAAGGCCTAAAAATGTTTTGACAGATGCTTTCTTCATATCTGAGATTATTCCCAACCAATAGATGTGAATAATCAATCCTGATCATAAACAGATATCTCAAACCTACTAAAATTCCTTAAAGACAAGATTTCCTGCTCATTTTTGACTAATAATATGAGTAATCCAATTTTTCGGATGTATATTAAGGTTGTATTGAATTGAACATGATTCATCTGCTTCCATTCAACTCTATTGAAAAGGCAACACACACACATATATATACATATACGCAGCCTATATGTATATATATATGGAAGACGCGCTAACAATCGCCATCATTTCCAATTCCACCTCGTCACCTTTGATAAAAATCGCTTCAATAATATCAATATGAGATTCAATATTCAAGGTAAATGGCAAAAGAAAGCAGCTCTGGCAACTGGCTTTTAACAGACCAGCAGACAAAGGAATCAGACATGTTGAATTTCACGCTATTGAAAGCGGTCTACTGCCCCCTGTTGACCATTTCGTCACGGCCCAAACAGGAAGGCCCAGACAGCTGGACCACATTGCGACGACAGCGCAATTATTGCAGGGATAACATAACTCTATATCAAGCTATAGTCGTCTAAACGTTAGGAAAGAAACAAAGCAGATCAGTGATAAGGGAGAAATGGTGGGATGAGAGGGGGAGGAGGGGAGCTCTCGCTCAAAGAGAGGTGAGAATTCCCACAAAAGCCCGGCTGACTCGGTTTTAAGGCCAGATGAGCGCGGCACAGACGTGGGCCTACAGCGGATGAAAAAAATCCATCCGTTGTTCTCTTTCTTTTTATCTTCCCCTCGTTCACAAAGTAGCAATTAAGGTGAGAGTGTTATGGGAAGGAAGAGGCCATGTCTGCTAACACCCTTTGTTTGCCCACGCTGAAGTAATTGAAATCGACTTTCAGAAGAGAACGAGATACATTAATTGACATCTACAATAAAGCGCCGCTCTTGGCACTTCTCTGCATGGTTATGATCAACTCAGTCCCCGTTTAACTAATCGGAAGGTAAAGACGGAGTGATCAGACGTTCCCCCGTGGATTGTTTTAGAACATGATCGGCTATTCAGCGTGCCTATTTTTTCCCCGAAGTCGCTGGACACATTAGTTCATTAGCGGCTGTGTTCACTGCTGTAAATATCCTCGCCCGGAATGTATACGGGTGAAAAAGAAAAGATTTATTTAAATTTGATGTGCCGAGTTTATTTGCCTGGTGGCTCGTGCTGAAGAGAGGATATTCACCTATCCTTGCAATAAAACAACACCCCTCCCCACCTCGCCCGGCTGTATTTCAATTCAACAAGCTTATAAACACACATATGCGAGCACACACCCTCGCGCACACGAGCACGCGGGCATCCAGCAAATAGAATTCCTTCAAACGTACGTGGGACTGAAACATCTCCAGGATAGAGAGGAGAGGTGCAGGGAGCAAAGGCCAGGCGCGGAGCTCCCTGTATCCAAATGGCATTACTCACTCTGAGATGTATTATTAAAGAAAGAAGTACCGCAGGCCACGGCTGACAGACTGTGGAGCAGTAAACAAGAAGAAAAAAAAACAGCAACATTTGACAGCTAAAACACCGTGCTTTCACTCTCACACTGATACCGACAACACAGATGTGTTCGAATAATTCGCCGTGTTTAAGCGTATGCTACCTCTGCATTTGGGGTGGGGGGTCTCTTTAGACACTGTTCGAAACACTTTATGAGGTTGCGGGGACTTTTCGATATTTGTGCTTTTTTCTTTGAGTGTTGCCACATTGTTGATGAATTGAAACAAAAAAGCTCTTCGATATCTCTTGTTTCTACTGTCTATGAGGTTAAATTGGGAGATTTGTTGATCTTTCACTTCTTTAACTATAGTACTTTCTTGTCTCTCGGATGAAATAATAAAATCTAAAAAAACATTTCTTCTTTTTTGTTTTGTCAGACTTACTTCACCCTAAGGGAAACTTATTAACATTGTATCATGGTTCAATCATTCTTTTTATTATATAATATGAGGCCTTTTATGCATGATTTTTACTGTTTTCCCCTGTCCCTAAGCCAGACTTTGTACCTTCAACCTCGCTTAATTCTAAATTAAATATTTAAATAATGTAGATTTTAAGTACAAATTATAAAATAATGTCTATTTCAATTATACATATTATATATTGCAATATTTATTCACATTTTCTTATATTTTTCATAAGTAGAACCCTTGTCCCTTGGGTTCACTGTCATTTCCGCCACACTGTACAAAATAGAATCCTGGGATCATTGTTTTAGGTTTGAATACTTAGTAACCATAGCAATAGAAACTCCACAGTGAACACATGGCTGGGTGAAAGGGTGACCTCTTTAGGGGTAATGAAAAGAAGAAAAATCAAGGTAAATATGACTAAAACTGAGAATATGTTTATTGGCCGTCATTTCCAAACGGCTCATATTTCACATGGACTAAAAATAACTGGATAAAATTAATTTAATAATGTGTAATTTGTGTATATTAAATGCTAACTGTAAAACTAATATTAACAGGCTAACATAGCATGATTTTTTAAAAGAAAAGGGGGGATGTCATTTCCGCCACAGTCATTTCCACCATGGTGTTCATTGTGGTGGTAAAGACAGGTTGTGGTGGAAATGACAATGAAAATTATTTTGGGCTATAATAATAAAACGTTAATGTAAAAACAAAAAACATACAATTAATTAAGTTAAGGTAGTAAGAAATATTTTATTATTTATTATTGCTAAAAATATTGTTGGTAAATAAGAGAACTTAGGCGTTTTGTTGGGCTGTTCTTCTCTGGAGTTTTAGAAAAACTCTCAGTGTCTGCAAACTGTTATCAGATTTACCAAGTGTTCAGTCTAATTCGTTCCAATGTTAAAGATGTCATGAACTGGCTTTTTAAATTTTATTATATTGTTGTCTGAGGTCAACTTATGACGTTCGCTTGTTTTTTTCATTTAAAAACATCAAAATGAATAAGTAATTGGCTATTTTTGACCCTAGTCTTGAGCCTAGCTGAAAAACGCTTTTTACGGGCGTCTCGCACTGAAGACCTCTGAAGTAAACGCCCACTGCTGTGAGTGGATAACAGTTTTGCATATTATAATGAGTTTCAAATTACCCGTCGACCACTTGGGGGAAATTGTTTTTGAAAACGTCCAATGGCAACCGAAATGATTCACCCATTCATGTTCGACCAAGAGTCCGTGTGTTGCACAATTCCTGTCAGATCCAATATAAGGTGGCACAGCACCGTTCTTTAATCTTAACTTTTAATAGGCATACTTAAATGTTGATACTTCATTGAGATCTCAAAATGAATTCATGAGTCATTGTATCGCTCTTTACTCTTATCGTGTCTGATTTTCATTTCTCCTGAAAAGGAATTTTAGGAGATCCTCTTGGAGTTTACGAAGTGATCTCAAACTGCTCAGATTTGCCAAGACGGCAAAGTCTACAGTAGATCTCAATATTAATTCAAACAATTCTCATCAAATCATTCATTCAGGAATTTTAAGAAGAAACATCTGAGACAAAGTTAATACTTAAGTGAGATCTCAATATTTCTCACAAATCTTTCAAGACCAAATTATCGGAACTATTTTATATTTGAATTTTTAACACACAGAACGTTGTCTTAACGTTCCTCGAATGGTCCCATGAGGTTATTTTTTTTATGGGAACTAAACAAGAACGTTACAGGAACTGTTCCATGTAGGTTATTTTTAGGTTTTATTTTTATAATCTAAGGAGAATCGTTCCAGGAACGGTTCCCCTAACCTAAAGGGAAACTTCTCAGGAACGTTCTGGGAACCAAAAACTGAACATTCCCAGAACCTACATTTGTTTGCGGGGTTACTCTTGTCAACTCAACGGTTTTTGTGAAAGACTACGTCTGGATCAGAACATAAATCACTTCCATCAACACCCTCAAAGCTTCACAGTCCAATATCTCTTTATGGGTAGATATTTCATCTGGTAACGTTAGGCAGTTTTGAATTATATGCCGTGTAATGGTGATGACACATTAATGTGTGAAAGCAATGCTCCTATCGCTTGGTTCTGCTTCTTTGCCTGTTTTTTTTTTATCAGGAGATTCTGTACTCTGCGGCGAAAGAATTAACCCCTTAGCAATAAAATACAATACAATTTTCAAGCAATACAATTTTCGCCAACCTTCAGAAACCAACAGAAATGCATAGTAAAGGAAAAATCACAACCCTCCATAAAATCACAATTGTTTCTCCCAGACAGCTTCTGAAAATTAGCCCCCAATACATTCATCCTCAGAAGAGATCTCAAAAAATGTTTCAATCTGTGCTCCGATTTGCCAAGCAAAGTCTGCAATAATGATAATTAAACAAAAACACAAGATCTCAATATGAACTCAAACATTTATCATTCAATTGTTACAAGACTAAACTATCTGAGCTATGCTATCCATGTTCATTTCACAACTCTAACTCAACAATTATTTAACTAGTCATTTAACTACACTGTAATATATTTTCAAGATTTGTTTTGTCAAATCAACTTTATAATAATTTATTTAGTTGAGATAACTTATTATTTTGAGTTTCTGATGATTCAATTAATCTCCTTTATTGTATTAACTCACTTTTTCCAGTTCAATCAACTTAAAATTGTAAGGCAACCCAGGTTACTTACTTTAAGTTAAACCAACAATACTTTTTACAGTGTAGTAATCACAACATTTTTTATGTTGTCAAATCATTCTCCTGTCATTCTCCTTCATTGTATTAACTCGCTTTTTTTAAGTTAAACCAGCAATAATTTTTTACAGTGTTGTAAGGAGAATCATCTGAGACAAAGTTGACACACAAAGAAACAACTCATAAACTATAGATAGTCAATGTTCTTTGTTGTTATGGTGTTATCAGTGTTTCCTGTGTGGTTCGATCCAACCCAATCTCACAGGAATTTGTACAGAATTTTACGAGGTGGCTAATTCCGTAACAATTCGCTACGAGTGTACGATTTTTGCTAAATCTTACATATTTTACGAATTTGCCAATTCGTATGAATTCGCACGAAATGACCTACTCCTACCCATCACATGGGTTTAGACAAAATCGTATGAATTTGTACGAGTAAGGTCATACGGATTAGCCACTTTTTAATCACTCAGATACGAATTTGTACGAATTAAGTCGTGAGAATAGCGTAGTTTGATCAGCTCTTTCTTTGGGTTACTGAACTGACAGGCCACTACTGCCATCACTAGGAAGAAGATCCCTCAAACACACACACACACACACAGTGTCTATACCTAGAATATTTCCTGCCAGGGATACAGCAAGGCAGAAAGCGTACATGTGAGGATTATTATGATGAGAGGGTGTGCGTAATTGAACTAAACCTGTCTAATATTACCACTGCAAGATCATGTGACTCAATTCCCATGCCAGTTACAATTATAAAGAGGATGGAACATAAAATATGAGAGATAAAGACAGAGAGCGTCTAACCTACTGCGGTTTTTTAGCACTATTATTTGTCATTCCAATAAAACCCAGTGAAAACTGAAACTTGAAAGAGAGAAAATAAAGTCTACAATCTAAGCTCCTATAACAAAATCTGTTTAAAACACTCTCTCTCACACACACACACACACATGCACACACACACACACACCCACACACACAAAGGCAACTAGGTATGTAAATTGGATGCTCTCTCATGCAAATTATTTTGTGGTTATTAAAAACCAGCAAAGGTTGTTTGGAAAATCTGCCACTCTAGTGGGTTTCACTGTTTCAGAGCGCGTTAGAGAACATTTAAAGGGATAGTTCACACAAAATAAAAAAATCTCATTATTCATTTTTGCCCTCATTTTTATACCCTTTCAATGCTTTTTCTTTAACGGAACAGAAAGAAGATTTTCGGCAGGATGTTCACAAGTGAATCGTGACCAGAGGCTGTTAAAAATGCCGTGACAGTATCCATATGTTTGCTATATTCCAAGTCATCTATAGTTATATGGTGCAGTATGTTATTTTTTAGAGCGTGATTGCGGCCGTCACTCACTTTATTGTATGCAAAGGACAGCGTGACTATTCTGCTAAACTTCGCCTTCTGTGATTCACAAAATAAAGTAACACTCGTTTGTAACTCCATTTTTGGGTGAACTATCCCTTTAAAGTCAATAACTCAACATCTGATTGAAACATGGGTTTTCTTGCTCTTATTACACAAAGCATGACATACAGCAGAGCATAAAATGCATTGAAACATCTCTCTGTGTTGCTGTCACATATCAATTGTGAACAGCTCGATGTCAAGGGACTCCACCAATCTCATCATGGTCTCGGTCTGTCAGTGCTGACAAAGCAAAATTATTGCTTGTCACTGGGTATTTACAGTGGTTGGACAATGAAACGAAACACCTAGTTTTAGACCACAATAATTTATTGGTGTGATGTAGGGCCTCCTTTTACGGGCTAATACAGCATCAATTCGTCTTGGGAATGACAGATCCAAGTCCTTCACAGTGGCCAGAAGGATTTTGAGCCATTCCTCTTCCAGAATAGTTGCCAGATCTCAATGTGATGCTGACTTGCTCCTCCACAATACTCCAAAGTGGCTCACAGATGTTTAGATCTGTGTGACTGTGATGGCCATGGGAGATGTTCAACTTCACTTTCATGTTTATTAAACCAGTCGTGTATTGGAGCACTTATCATGCGGATACACAGCACTCCCTTCAGGGTACAATGTTTGGACCATTAGGTGCACATGGTCCTCCAAAATGGTGTGAAAGTCCTTGGCAGTGATGTGCCAATCAAGCACAGTAGGGAATGCCATGATATTGCAGCCCAAACCATCACAGATCCACAGATTTCACTCTGGGCACCAACAGTCTGGATGTTCAGTCTCTTTGGGGCTTCTCCACACCGTAACTCTCGAATGAACTCAGATACGTGCTTCCACGTTGTCCACAGCCCAAGATTTGCACTGTGGCACCACTTTTGGCATTGGCACGAGTGACCAAATGTTTGGCTTTTGAGCTTCCCAACCAACATTTTTGGTGAAACTTTCTGCAGTGAGTTGGGCAGCTGAGGTTTTTTGGATACAATCCGGGTTAGTGACTGGATCAGACAGCTTCCTCTTGCGTTGACAGTGTACTCCTGTTAGAAGTGGTTTGTCCTACGGGGTGGTATAGAGAGCCTAAGTCCTCCCCTTCCGGTTGACCACCATGGGACCTTATTTCGGAAAAATATTGCATGGCAGTCGATGGCGAGAGACAACTAATATTTTGATCTGGTTAAAAGATACATTTTAAAGTAAAGAAAGTCACAGTTTGATGTAAAACCGTTGAGGTATAAGACTGTGAAAATACGTAATTACAAAGACTACAAACCCCAAAGGCGCACATTTTCTTTCAATGACTGAAGCTAACTTTACTGAGGCTTCAATCACATTGTGTATAGAATCGGTGGGCGGGCTTAACATAATGACGACAGAGTTGCGACGGTTTACTGCTACTAGTGCTACTGCTGGCGAACAGCTGTCTTTCGATTCGGCTTTGACCGCTACTCTGGATGATTTGAACTTAAGCTTTTCTTTGAAACCAGAACAAAGAACGGCACTTGAGTCATTTAAAAAAAAAAGATGTGTTCGGAGTTTTGCCGACCGGATACGGTAAAAGTTTAATATATCAACTTGCTCCGCTGGTGGGAAAACGCATGGGACTCAGCCGCCACCTTCTTCGTTGCTCTGATTGGTTGTAGCGTTATCGTAATTGCGTGCAGAGAGAATTTGAAAAACAACCGCTTTTCCCGCCCTTCAGATGGAGCCCTGTCAATGATGAGTTCCCAGACCTAACATCTTGATGTAGATCTGGCATTCCAGGCTAATGAGTGACAGCTTTTTAGTAGTGATTATAAAGGGAGCGCTCTTTGCAACCTTTCTAGGCGATATACAGTATAATGCATTCAGAATTTGAAGGAAACTTATGCTTTGCTTTATTATGTAAGGCAATGATTATTTATTATTTGAGATGGCTGCCATGCCAAAATCAATCATAGTATGTTTGCTCTTCTGTTCAAACTATAGTGGTTTGTGAACATAGCCACTTTAATAACAAATATCAAGAGCATTAATTTTGGGATGTGTCGCTTGTTGATAGGCGAGACGTAACCGTTTCATTAAATCAGTGTAGATATATAGATGTGAAACCTCCAAAAATATATTGGCCAGTGTTTTATTGTCCAACCCCTGTTTGTCCAGAAGGCTTTAACCACACCAAGTGCATGCATTTTATTTGCGTCTTCTGTTCATGGATTGACCATTGACCTCTATGTGCCACTACAAGAAAAAACGTTCAGAGGCATGACAGCTCTGGAAAGGTAATATATAAGTTTATTTGTGTATCCAAATCAAGTTAACTCATATTTCAATGTTATAAAATGTTAAAAATATGAAATGGGTTTGAGTGGCTTATTCCTTCAGTACATCTTAAATGTTAAGATCTAAATCCAAATTGAACAGTTTTTGTATCTAAAACGTATATAGTGTTTTTGAGACACGTGTGGCCATGCATTTTTGAATGAATGCAGTTTTGTTTATCTGTGTTTACATAAGCTTTAAACAAAATCTCCAGAATGTCTTATGAGCCGGAGTCCCTTTTGAAACTACATTAACAGAACATCATATTACAGCAGATGTGTCAAATTTTCACATTCTGCTTTTTTCATGTGGAGAGGCTTGCAGATGAGTGGGACATTTCCATGCAGCCTTCGCTCCATTACAGGATCATATCATTGGACATGTCACCCATCTAAGTGTGTGAAACCACAGCGGTGCTGTGACATTTTCACAAGATGAACAGAATCAAGGCCCTGAGTTTCTCCTCAAAGGCTCTGACTGAAAACCTCTTCCTACATTTTAGCATGTGTTTACCCCAGAAAGCTGTCCCGGAAACCAAAGCCAATGTAATGCATGTACTGGCTTTGATTCATCCCAAAAAGAAGTTAATTAAATGTCAACATCCTCATTGCTCTTTATTTTTCTGTTTTCTTTTAATTTGCCTCATTCTTTCTGCTTGGTTTGCGGGTGTATCATTATACCTGGCACTCATTTAATGTTTACCCCTGAGTGATCCGATATTTACGTAGTTGTGGAGAGTGAACTGAAGTTGGAACGTTGCCAAATCGATGACACATTTTCAAAATGTTCTGGCGGTTTCTGCAGCACATGACACTGAGGGAGTGGGCTGAGTGTGAGTGGAATCACACACACACACACACAGCTCTTATGAATACTGCCATCTGCTTTCAGCACTACAGTGGCATCAAACTCATATACATGATCAGTGTTGCAATGTTTGTACGGTGGAAACATGTCAACAATGCAACACAAATTCATTAAACAGAAATAGTACTGAGGATGATTTGCATTATCGCATAAATCACTTCACAGTAAAATTTTGCACTGTAAGATGTAATTCTATTTTACATTGGTGTGTCACAAACCCGATAAAGAACGATTCTTCTGGGAGGCCTTGAATTTACAGTTGCAGGCAACCTGAGGATAAATTATAACAACACACACTTATTTCCCTTTTTAACCATTATAACATTAACATTAATATTTAAAATTAAAATGTTCCAAAATTGAGTTGGCCCGAATCAATAATTAATATTTAGAATTAAAATGTCCAAAATTGAGTTGGCCCGAACTCAATAATTAATAATTAGAACAAAATTTTTGGCCCAACTTAATTTAATTTGGGTTAGCTCAATAAAATAAAGTTGGCCCAACTCAATAATTAATATTCTGAATAAAAGTTTCCATAAAATTAAGTTGGCCCAAATCAATAAAATTAAGTTGGGCCCAACTCAATAAAATTAAAGTTACATTGGCCCAACTCAACAATTAATATTTAGAATGAAAATGTCCAAAATTGAGTTGGCCCAACTCAATAATTAATAAACATCTAATGGATCAATAAATGTAATCAGCAAATCATCAACTGGAAGCAAAAGGAGTATATAGAGTAGGCACTATATATATATATATATGTGTGTGTATATATATATATATATATATATATATATATATAGCAATATGCTCACCTGGAATAAAGGAATTTGACAAAAGATACTTTTAGAAAGTTAATATTCCTGTGTAATGTTCCATCTAAAAATGTTTCATATGTATATGTATGCTTATGCACGACATGACATTATACATTTTTAAAGTAAATTCAATTGAAACATACATATAGGCTCGTTCACAACTGTACTTATATAAGATAAACAAAAATTTTGGATAGTTATACCAATTATGGAAATTCATGTGGATTATTTATACTTCTAAAATGAATGATGAGGGCAAAAAGTGATTATTATGGTTAAAAAAGGGAAATAAGTGTGTGTTGATATAAGTTTATCCTTAGGTTGCCTGCAACTGTAAATTCAAGGCCTCCCAGAAGAATTGTTCTTTTATTGTGTTTATGACACCAATGTAAAACAGTGCCTTTTTGAAATGCACTTAACTTTTGTTTTGTCTTCAGTCAGGGAGATTCTATCATCCTTATATTGGATTTTGAGGTGAATTGAGTTGGTTTTTGGGGTGAGATGTGAGTGAGTTCTTAATGGAAGCTGTGAGGAAGTGCGGTGACGGTCCTTACCAGAATCCAGTCGTGACTCACTCAGACAAGGGGTGACAGAAACATGGCACCCAGGAGACTAACACACACATCACCCTCCCTTACTGGAGCACCACTGACGCATCGCCATCGCTGCCTGCCCAGACCTGCTCTCTTTCAGCTTCTCTCCATCTTCCTCTGCTGTCTTGGAGTCGAGAGCGTTTCGTCGTCTCCATATGCTGGTTGTATCTTCTGTTGCTTTCCTCCTTTCATGAATGATTTGGCCTAGAAATGAGCAGCAATTAAGTTTACTATGAAGTCATTTTCAGAGTATGTTTCAGAGACAAACTCAAAGGAAAGTTATTGATCAGAGACATACTATCAACTACAGTGTGTTTTAGATGTTCCTCCAAAAGTAAGTTAAGCAAACGGGAGTATAGAGCTAAAAATAATGAGGACATAACTCATGTTTGATGAGAAAAATATTTCATTTTCATTTTAAAATCTGATAACTAATTTCAGACTTCTGTCTCTAAAATAAGAGCATATTTGTGACGTTGTGATATCTACTAAAACTCGGAAAAATCTGGAAAGTAAGAGACAATTTATATTTTTCTTAATTTAATCTCATTGTTTGAGATATTAAGAGATCATATTACGGGATATCATAGATCTCAAAGATATTTCTTTTCTCTATGGGTTGAAAAATGTGAGCGCATTTTAAGGCATTCTGAAAGACTAAAAAAGACTTGTTCTCAGAATCAAAAGCAGAGTAGAATTTAGCAAAAAAATTGACTTTTGTTTTTTCATTTCAACAATTGAGATGTTGAAGAGATCAAACTTTCTGAGGTCTAATATTTCATTTTAAAGATATCCATCAATGGATTCTTCTGTCACTTTGAGCACATTGTTGAGATCTCTTATGAAAGTCTAAAAGGAAGTTGTGGAATTATAGGTTCTTTTTCTCAGAGTCGCAATATAAACAGCAGTATTAGCGAATTAATCTAATCTATTAGCTCTCATCTTAATCTCATTGAGAATATTAAAGAAATCTCAATTGCAAAAAAAGATTATCACACTGTAAAAAAAAGATATGATCAACTGCTATGATGATTGTTGGTTGTCAGTGTATTACAATGGTCTAAAACAGATATCAATACGTCATTAAGTTAGCGTTTCAAATCAACATTTTATCAGAAAACAAAAAACGGTTTATTACTGTAAATTTTAAGTTAAGTCTGTAAAACCATTAACGCTCCTACCGTATTTTTAACGGTAAAGTTCTGGCCGTTTTTTACCGTAAAATTTACGGTTTATTTTTTACAGTGTAGTTACATTCAAATCCAGACTCAAAACACATCTGTTTAGCTGTGCATTCATTGAATGAGCACTATGCCACTGTTCGTCCGACTGAATCCAATGCATTTCATTTTGCATCCTCCTTTTTATTCTAAACTGAACTCAAATGGCACTGAGAATTGGGTGCGAAGATAAAACCATGCTGATGGCCTGGGTCTGAGGTGGAGTTGTGAGTTCGATGTGATTAAACTCGAGGTTCTGTGAGTGCGGACTCGATTGACTCCATTCCTAGAGCTTACGAACAAATGGGACTGAAGACGAAGTGAATCCCGAGAGTTACCCCGTGAGTCAGTCCTAGAGCACCTCTTGTCCAATTTCAGGGGAAAACCGGGTCCATCTGAGACGTCCAATAGATTTCTTAGGCGCCGAAATAACAACACGGACACAGTTTAATCCAGCCCGTTCTCATCCCAAGGCGTCATGTGACGCTTTTGCCAAAGCGTAGACATCCAACACACATGGCACCCTGTAGCGTCAATATGAGACGCAGATACGTACAGTATATATGGGGCAGAAGGCGCCTCCTAGTGGTCGAACCCTAACCCTACACCAGACCTAAACCTACCCATAACCGAAGAGTGTTATATTGATGCTAAAGGGTGTCATGTGCGTTGGATGTCTAGGCTTTGGCAAAAGCGTCGTATTGGATGCCTTGGGATGAGATTGCGTGGTGTACCATCCACCATGGGAAAATCTCACAGTAAAACTGGGAGAAAAACATATTTGTGAAAAATTGTCAGATGAGAAGTTTATCTATGTATCATCTTTTTATTCTTTTAATTCATTTCATAACTGTATCTCTTTTAATTTCTTTCATTACTGTTTTAATTTGCTTTTATTTTGTGATTATTTAAATTAATTTCTGTAAAGCACTTTGAATAGTGTAGGAAACGTGTTATATAAATTGCATTGCCTACACAGTAAAAAATACTGTTGTTTAAACTTAAAGTAACCTGATTGCCTTAATTTTAAGTTCATTGAAATTTGTTAATACAAGGAAGAAGACTGGTTTAATCAACAGAAACTCAAAATATGATGTTATATGAACCACATCAATTTTACAGAGTGCAGTCTCCCTCCCCTCCAATTGCTGTCTAGAAAAAAAACAACTGAAACATTAAGGAGATCTCACTTGTGATTTCTCATTCCTCTGAGTGTTGTAGGAGAATATCTATTCATCTCAACCCGTCTCGTCTTTGATGCCTTATATCTCCTGCTTCATTCCTGTGGACTCAACACAACCCAATGGCAGATGCCTCGCAGGGCCCTCGTTGCTGTCAGTGATTGATCCCCTTGTTTTTATCCGCCGTAATTAAACATTTAGAGCCATGCACTCCCTGTTGCTCAATGTAATTTCCTCTGAATTCAGAAGTCTCGCAGCCCAAGAAATCTTTATTATTGGCAATGAACCCAGCGCATAATGAGCCAATGGGATGAAACACCCAGTTTAGCACACTCTAGTTACCATTTCTAAGGAGAGGAGGGGACCGCTCGATTTTGTTCGCAGCACTATGGAGTTATTCCTCGAAAGAAACAGACGTGTTAACATTAACGCAAACACTGCATAGGGAAATGAGTGTTTTTCCGTCAATGCTTTGCTTTAAGGACAGCTGGTTTTGTAGTAGCAAACTGCACAATAATGACCTAAGTGAAATAAAGTTGGTAAGGAATAACAAATTGAGGACCAGCTGTGTCTCAAAATGTCTATTGTTTAGAACAGCACATATTGCCTCAATACGCATGTAAAGATTCAATACCTTTCCTAATATGCTTGAAAAGCACACTCATTATTTCCCAGTTTCCCCTGCTGTGCTTTTTAAGAAAGCAGGTCATGGTTTTCAGACCCATTTAGAATGCAGTCAAAACAAAAAGATAGTTTACGTCTAGTATTTACATGTTCAGTCTATCGTATTACCCAAAAATTTTAAATTCTATCATTATTTTCTTACTCTCGTGTTGTTCCAAACCAGTACGAGTTTCTTAATTCTGTGGAAACTTTACGTTCGTCCATTATATGGACCAAAGCTACAATAGAAGTCCATTGGAACCGAACCAAATCAAGACATGAGGGTGAGTAAATGATGACAGATTGTTCATTTTTGGCTGTACTGCTCCTTTAAGAAACTTTTATGTTCAATATCTGATCTTGTCGGAGAAGTAAAAAAATCAAGTAATTCGTTTCACTATGTTATACACACTATGGAAGTTTGTTTCCGCCACTGAATAAAAAAATAATAATAATTGCGACTTTTTATCTCACAATTGCAAGATATAGAAGTCGGAATACGTGATAAAAAGTAAGAATTGCTCGCAATTCTGAGAAAAAGACAAGAAGTGCGACTTTTATACTCACAATTCTGACTTTATAACACATAATTGCGAGTTTATGTAGAATGTGCTGACATCTTTGTCAGAATTGTGAGATATAAGTTCGCAATTCTGACTTTATAACATGCAGTTGCGACTTTATATCACACAATTCTGACTTTATATGTCGTAATTGCTGACTTTATTTGTAGACTTCTATATCACGCAATTCTGACTTTATATCTCGTAATTGTGAACTTTATATCACGCAATTCTGACTTTATATCACACAATTCTGACTTTATATTTCGTAATTGTGACTTTATATCACGCAATTCTGACTTTATAACACACAATTCTGACTTTATATCTCGTAATTGTGACTTTATATACACGCAATTCTGACTTTATAACACACAATTCTGACTTTATATTTCATAATTGTGACTTTATATCACACAATTCTGACTTTATATCTCGATAATTGTGACTTTATATCACGCAATTCTGACTTTATATCACACAATTCTGACTTTATATCACGCAATTCTGACTTTATATCACACAATTCTGACTTTATATCATGCAATTCTGCCTTTATATCTCGCAATTCTGACATTGCATTTCGCAATTCTGAGAAATAAAGTCAGAATTGCGAGATTTTTTTCCGCAATTACGCAATTTTATTTTTCATTCTGTGGCGAAAACAAGCTTCCATACACTTTAAACAATGCTCGGTTGTTTGAACCCAAATTTGGGTCAAATATGGACAAACCCAAATGTAGGGTTACTTCAACTTTCAACAGTAATTTTTTTAATTGCATTTTTAACTCAAGTTTTAACTCATTTGTGTTTGTCCATATTTGATCCAAATCTGGGTTGATATAATCCAGCATTTTTTAGGGTGCAAGTTTACATGAGGCTACTATGATAGAATTGATCACTTGCCCTATTTAAAATATCCATTCTTTCAAAGATACCGATTTATTGTACTCCTGGTCAGACAAAACTTCTCTCATAAATGATTTACTCAATGAACATATGAGTTGTTCATTGTGCTTGAGCTGAGTGGATCATTACAGTACATCTACTCTACAGCTTCTAGAGTCATCAATGGCTTATAAAAACACATGTCTGCTATAATTCCACATGTCCACAGTTCTGTGTCCCACCCAACATCGCCCACGCCCCATTGCTTATGTATTAATAATATTAGGGCAAATTTGATGCTTCAGTTCAGGGGAAGCATTACTCATTTAAGGAGTGCATGGCACTATCTGTCTCTATCTTTCTCAGTGTGGGGCCTAATGGCTCTGATTGAACTCCAAATTCAATTTAGACAGGATATTACTGTTACATGAGCTCTCCTCAACAATGCCATTTCCCTTGCTTACACAGTACATTACCCAGTAAAGCTCTGGCCTTTCCTGCTAAAACAAAAACAGAAAAATGAGAGAACAAAAAGAAACCGACTTTTCCATCTCGCAATGGCAATGGTTGTCGGTTTCCAACTGTATTTAACGCTAATGTCTTGAAATCTCATGGCAGAGTGAGCTGAATCTATTTTCATTACCCCGCCACAGTGTCCATCTCTCAGAAAAACTGTAAACCCGCACCTGT
This sequence comes from Hybognathus amarus, assembly GCA_030378365.1. Classification (NCBI taxonomy): domain Eukaryota; kingdom Metazoa; phylum Chordata; class Actinopteri; order Cypriniformes; family Leuciscidae; genus Hybognathus; species Hybognathus amarus. The sequence goes on from JAQIUQ010000150.1 coordinate 66,970, forward strand.
CACAAACGTGAATCGTGATTTTTGTTCTGGCGGCTGGAGGAAAATAACTTTAGGCATCTTACATAAAACTCCTGATCGCTTCCATCAAGGCCTGTCATTCTTACAAACCAGACAGTATTGAGGATCTTAAAAACGCAATGGCCAACTGGTGAGTTGAACAGCACAATATAGTCAAATCATGAGTTCAAGTCCATCTGATCCTTGAAAGTGGTGAAGGTAAACACATTTGCGTGAGTATAAAGATCTGGCTTGCTGTGTGTAAAGGAGGGGCTCGTGCATGAGACGTGACTCAAGCTCTGTGATGCCCCTTCTGGATTCATTCAATAAAGATAGCTCATGTAAAGTAGACGTATTCAAATAAAGGAGTAAATCAAATAAACAAAAGTAAAAGTGCTGGGATTGATTAACAAATGCATTCTAAACATTTGTTTATTTCTTATGAAATGGCAAAAAATGTGACATGTTTTGTATTTCTGCACTCTAAACAATGCTGGGTTGTTTTAACCCAAATTTGGATAAAATATGGACAAACCCCTTTTGGGTTAAAAATGTAATTTCAAATTAACCCAACTTCAACTTCCACTTTCAACTGTAAATTTTTTAAGTGCATTTTAACCCAACATTTGGGTTTGTCCATATTTGACACAAATTTGGGTTGAAACAACCCAGCATTGTTTAGAATGTGAGGAAAGATGAAAATGAATCAAATTTGTGTGCGTCAAAGTGTCAAAATTTTAATAATATTTCAGTTACCGACTATTGGCAATAAAATATTCAATTTAACATAGATTAAATTGGATTAACATAAGATTACTTCGAAACTTTTATTTAATCTGAAATGGCATAAAATGTAAACAGAAGCTATTGCCAAATAGATTGAAAATATTAAAAGTATTGAAAATATTAAATTAAAATATTAATATAATTAATTTAGTGGACATAATGACTTTATTTTTAATAATATGATTTATTATAATTAAATATTTAAAATATTTCATTATTTCCACACACTATTATAGCAAAAAAAAAACTGTAAAAAAAGCAAGAATTATCTACATATTTTCAACTTTTTAGTACATTACAAATGCCTTGCATTTCTAAAGGAAGATGCAAATGAATTATTCTTTTGAATCAATTCAAAATATTTGAATCTATGAATAATCAAATCCAATTTCTTTAATCAGTTCATTGAAATGAACAGTTTGAAGGAATTCCTTAGGAAAGAATCAAACCAACTGTAACACCATTTTGCCAGTGAAGTTTAAATCAGAGGCTATAAAAATAGCTCAACACTCATATTCATGAGTCAAATGATGAGGAAAAAAAAATTCTAATTACAGGAAACTCACCAAAAATGTGCATTAAAATCATACTCGCAATGTCACTAAATTTGAGCAAAAACCATATTGAATATATTGTGAATCTTCATTTGAAGAAAGAATCTGATCTGAATGAAAAGCTTTTGAGATAGATTTCCAATTCCACAAACTGCATTTGAAATCACATGCCAACAAGTACTGAATCTGTTTTCATTATACTCCATCACAGAGAAACCATATGAGGTGAGGACAGGAGACCTAGAAATCACATGATCATCACCTTCACAGAGATATCAGACACCTCTGATGATCACCCCCCTGTCTTCTCTGGACATCACAGATGTGAATCCATAGGTAAATGTGTCTTTCATCCCTCCCCACAGTGGAGAATAACGGGTAATGAGGGAAGGTGATATCTTTAAGCACAGCAGGTCCCTGCGGTGCCGTGTGAATGAAGCTCTTCGAGATCGTCACGAGCCCATTGTGCTGGCCGAGACCGGCAAGTTGCTTATAGGCCAGTCCGCCACTGATTATTTTAACAAATAGCATTCCTATTCAAGTCAACAGAAAGGTTTCCAATGACAGCTCGCATGACAAAAGGTCAGGGGCAGGCTGCTTTCCGTTAATTAAGTAAAATTGGTGAATGTCAGAACTACAAAGGTCAACGTTAATCCACGGCATTGTCTCATCTCCTCAGGTTTCATCCAATGGGTTGGGGGGAGGGTCTCCTTGCCAGATATTAAACAAGCTTAATTCATTCAGGACTATTTAAAGATTAATGCAGCTATGCAGGTCCAACCACACAGTCAGCACATTCTCATCGAAACAATCACATCTTACAGAAGTGCCCGTTGCTGGCCAGAGACTTTAAGGTGAAGCTGCCAACCTGATCATTTAATTATCTGCACTGTTTGCATCGGTTTTGTTGAGTGTGCAATTTGACAGCAGCGTAGGAATGCATCGATTATATAGCTATTAATTATTCGGGCTCATAATATGTTGGCTGACATAAAAAAACGATTCACTTCAAAATCATTTTCAAAATATCCTAAACTGTAATGTAGAATTTTATAATTGCGCATTAAGTGAAACCGGGGTATTAAAGCGCTGTCATTATCTATAAAACAGATATGTTTGATATAGTGTTCAAATTGTTTGGGGTCAGAAAGAAGGGCACATTAAATTGATTGAAAGTTACAGGAAGGACATTTATAATGCTACAAAAGATTTCACTTTCCAATAAATGCTGCTGAATTTTCCACATGAATATAGCAAGATGGTTTATATATTCAGGATCATTACTCCACTCTTCAGTGTCACATGTTCATTCTGATATGCTGATTTGCTGCTCCATTTCTGATGTAGTGTGTGTAGTTAGTGACATAAGCTATTACATTCACATTTAATATAAATCTGACTAGTTTATGATTATTTTAGATTACATTTATCCTCTAACGTTCCCCTAACGTTACATTCTAACATTACATTCTAAAATTCCGCTAATGTTATCCTCTAACGTTCCCCTAACATTACATTCTAACATTACATTCTAAAATTCTGCTAATGTTATCCTCTAATGTTCCCCTAACATCCTAAAATTCTCCCAACGTTACTTCCAAAAATTCCCCTAACGTTACATTCTAACATTCCACTAACGTTAATTCTAACATTCTCCCTACGATGACGTTCTAACATTCCACTAACGTTAATTCTAACATTCCCCTAACGATACGTTCAAACATTCCGCTAACGTTACATTCTGATAATCCCCTAACATTACATTCTAACAGTCCCCTAATGTTACATTCTAACATTCACCTAACATTAAATTCTAAAATTCTAACATTAAAATTTTAAAATGTAACATTAGGGGAATGTTACAATGTAATGTTAGGGGAATGAAAGTAACGTTAGGGGAATTTTAAAATGTAATGTAAGGGGAATGTTACAATCCCCTAATGTTACTTTCTGTACCCCTAACATTACATTATAACATTCCTCTAACGTTACATCCAAATTCCCCTAACGTTCCTTTCTATTCCCCTATTGTTACATTCTAATATTCCCGTTACATCCAAAAATTCCCCTAACGTTACTTCTATTCAACTAACATTACATTCTAACATTCCCCTAATGTTACATCCCAAAATTCCCCTAACGTTACTTTCTATTCCCCTAACATTACATTTTAAAATCCCGCTAACATTACATTTTAAAATTCCCCTAACGTACTTTCTATTCCCCTAACATTACATTCTAACATTCCTCTAACGTTACATCCCAAAATTCCCCTAACGTTAATTTCTATTCCCCTAACGTTACATTTTAACATTCCCCTAACGTTACATCCAAAAATTCCCATAACGTGACATTTAATTTCCCTAACATTTTATTATAACATTCCCATCACATTACATTCTATTTCCTTAACATTACATTCTATTCCCCTAACGTTCCTGTCTATTTTCCTATTGTTACATTCTAATATTCCCGTTACATCCAAAAATTCCCCTAACGTTACATTCTAACATTCCCCTAACGTTACATGCCAAAATTCCCCTAACGTTACTTTCTATTCCCCTAAAATTACATTTTAAAATCCCGCTAACATTACATTTTAAAATTCCCCTAACGTTATTTTCTATTCCCCTAACATTACATTCTAACATTCCTCTAACGTTACATCCAAAAATTCCCCTAACGTTAATTTCTATTCCCCTAACATTACATTCTAACATTTCCCTAACGTTACATCCAAAAATTCCCATAACGTGACATTCTATTCACCTAATATTTTATTATACATTCCCATCACGTTACATTCTATTTCCTTAACATTACATTCTATTCCCCTAACGTTCCTTTCTATTCCCCTATTGTTACATTCTAATGTTCCCGTTACATCCAAAAATTCCCCTAACGTTACTTCTTTCCCTAACATTACATTCTAACAATCCTCTAACGTTACATCCAAAAATTCCCCTAACGTGACATTCTATTCCCCTAACATTTTATTATAACATTCCCATCACGTTACATTCTATTTCCTTAACATTACATTCTATTCCCCTAACGTAACATCCAAAAATTCCCCTAAAGTTACCCTAACATTACATTGTAAGATTCCCTTAATGTTAAATTGTAACATTCTCCTAATGTTCCTAATGTTCCATTACGTAACGTTCCCCGAACGTTACATTCTAAAGTTCTCCCAACATTACATTCTAACATAATACAATCTAATTACAAGTACATACTTTTTGGAATCTGATTACGATAATCCAGATTACAGTAAACGAGTACTTAACCATAACATTCCTATCAACCAACCAGATTTTAGATCACTTTTGGAATCTGATTACATAATCCAGATTACATACAAAAAATTAGCTGACTACAAACAGAAATTAAACAACTGTTTGCTTGTCACTCTGGACACAAAAATCTCCAGCTGTGATTTTACAGTAATGTGATCAAAACAGTACCAGCGGCTTCAACGACTCAAGGTGTGAGACGATATGATATGTTGTCAATTAAGAGACAGAGTTTATTGCAGGTCGGGTCAAAAGCAGCAGTTACTGATAGTGCGCATAGCCGTGCTGTTCCAGAGACAGTGTTGTGCAGCTGGAAGCAGCGCTGCCTTTGAGGAGACCGTGCATTAACTTGTCAGGAGATCTGACAATCGTACAATGGCATCGTACCAGCTGCCAGCGAGCACTCCGCCGCTCCAAATCTAATTTCCATTACAATTAAAACCCTCGCCGATGGATTGAGGATGATGTTTGCGCTGCAGGGGTCTAATACGGCCTCTCTCACAGTTTGATAATGTGGCGATCCAGGTGGCTTCATACAGGCCCCCACCAAACTAAACACACACCACAAACACAAGCAGACCGTAGGGCTTAGGTGGTTCTACAGCCAAATGCTTGCACTTTCCCAGAGGATGCGTCTCCCAGAGGTTATGTGTTCATCGTGTTCATTAAAAAGCTTTTTTACAGCGTTAGAGCTTGAAGGAGCGTCATGGCTTAGTTATCTCACCGTTGTGTATCACATAGATCCTGCTCTGAATATTACTCCTGTCCATCATATTCAATCAAAGCATTCAGCCTGGGATTCTGTGAAGGCTGCACCGCCACACTTTTTAATGATTTAACCAAGTTGGATGCATCAATCTACTTTGTTGGTCCTACAAGAACAATGTTTCTTCAAACCAATCAGACTTCAGCTGTAGGTTAAGGGGCTGGAAGAACATTCCTATCAACCAATCAAATTTGAGCATTATTTGCAGTAGGGATGCACAGATATAAACATTATTTTCAATGTTCATCATTATACAATTACAACATTAGAAACAATTATTTTCATGTTACGAAGGGTAACGATAAATGGATGCTATAAAAAATCTGCTAAATCCATGCTATAAAAAAACACTAAACTAAAATCAAAAGTGAATTTAGGTTTTCGGAAGAACATTCCTATCAACCAATGAGATTTGAGCATTATTTGCAGTAGGGATGCACAGATATAAACATTATTTTCAATGTTCATTATTATACAATTACAACATTATAAACAATGATTTTCATGTTACGAAGGGAAACAATAAATGGCTGCTATATAAATTTTTTTACTAAATCCATGCTATAAAAAAACACTAAACTAATATCAAAAGTGAATTTAGGCACCGCAACATTATAATGTACAGTAAGAAAACATTAATATTAATATTTAACTATAACATTTACATTTAACATTAAGTGATCAACAAGATTACGAGATTTGATTACGACAAATGTACTATAAAGGTAAAAACAGGGGAAATGCGCATACACAATTAAATATACAGTAAAATATGAAGTGATAAACAGAAAAAATCCTCTAATCCTGGCTGATATGGTTGATATATCATGCTAAAATTCAATTATTTTCATGTTATGGCAGATGACCAATAAATGGTTGATATTAAAAATATTCATTATGTCTAATAAATAAATCTATAAAAAAAACTAACAAATCTAACATTTTGAATGCAACAAGTGATGTTGAGGGAGCAGTAAAAAGGTCATAACTATAACATTCCTATCAACAAATCAGATTTTTTTTTTCACAATATGGCCAATAATAGATCAATGATGGATATTAAAATTCTATATTATTTTGTCTAAAAAAAATAATAAATAATAATAATTTAAAAAACAATCATTTGAAATGCAACAAGTGAATAGGCACCACAACATACTGTTAAAGGGATACTCTACTTTTTTGGAAATAGGCTCATTTTACAGACTCCCCAGAGTTAAACAGTTGGGTTTTACCGTTTTCTAATCCATTCAGTCGATTTTCTGATATTTTGAAGAATATCAGTAACAAGTTTTCTGGTCTCATTGACTTCCATAGTATATATTTTTTCCTACTATGGAAGTCATTAAGACCAGATACTGTCTGGTTACTGATATTCTTCTAAATATCAGAAAATCAGCTGAATGGATTCGAAAATGGTAAAACCCAATTGTTTAACTTGTAAAATGAACATATTTCCAAAAAAGTGGAGTATCCCTTTAGTATGCCTGAAAATGTAAGTATGAAAAGTATGAAAAAGTTTCAGTGTTGTTAAATTATTAGTGTTTTAAATACAAACTAGTGACCAAAATATGATGGCAAAGGTAATCCAAATGTAAAATTACAATTACACAATTAAATAGCCAATATAAACCAATAAAAAAAAAATCATCCAATAACTAATAAGGTACATATTGTGCCTCACTTGCAAAAAAGGTTCAATTGGGTTCAATACAGAACTACAAGGTTCTTGACTCACTACAGAAAGTAGCCAATGTTTACAAGCTATTTAATAATAAAAAAAACATAAAATGGACCTGTCATGATGGGAACCCCTGAAAGGTTCTAGGCTATGAAGCCCCTGACAAAAGTTTAGAGGGCTTGAAGAACATTTTCTATGAACCAATCAGATTTTAGCAGTAAGTTTATAGTTTCCAACAGCATTCCTATTCATCAACCCATTATTTCACTTCGCACCTACGCCCGGATGATAGCCTAATATTGATGCAGGGCCACTAAAGGAATATGTTCTGAAACACGTCATGTCCTGACCTCTCTGAACCTTCGAGTGGGCTTCGAGGGCGATTTGCTCCTGATGTCTCACTGACACCACAACGTTATTTATAATTCCAGCAGGGACTTGCTGCGCAATCACTGCGCACGCCACCCTTTATGACGGAGGTTTTCGCAGTAACACGGAAAAGCATCTCTGCGCTCGCGTACTCGGCATTAAGCATGCATTATTTATGCAGGTGCCTCGATGTATTTTTAATCATTAGACAAATTGAACACAGAACAGGGCTGCTTTCATTAATATCTGTCTGCTGTGTGAGTGTTTCGGTGCTCCTGTGTGCATTTTTACCCAAACTGTAATTGCTCATTTTCAGGAAATGATTAGAGTAAAAGGGGGCCGCATTACAGCGGGAATGTGAAAAGAAAATAATTAGCAGCGCCGCACAAATCTCATTTAGAGACATACAGGAGCCTTTTAGAGGGAGGTCACCGCATGCATTACATTGTTGATCAGCCCTGATTCTCTGCCAGGGTGACGCTGGCCAATGATCAGAAGGGCGAGGGCTTCCCCCCTCACGCCCGCTCGTATCCCGACCGTGGCAGGAAGATTAAGTGTGAGCCTCTCTTGGATGTGAGGAATCATCACTGCGCCCTGAATGCTCCAGCGCCCGGACCGGCTCACCGAACACACTGGCCCGAAACAGAGAACCTGGAGGGGAGCTGATAAAACTAACAGAGCAGGAGAGGAAGAGAGCGAGCGTATCGAAAGTCCAACTTCCTGGGTCAGCTTCAATTTGTATTCATGCATTCATTTTTTTTTTTTCACCCAAGGCTGAGGAATCAGACTTGGTGGGTAGTGGACCAAGTCCAGTATTCACTGATAGAGGGACAGAAAAAGGGGAGTGAAAGAGAGAAGAGAGGGGAGGGAATCACTGGGGCGGAATGAAATGAGTGATAGCACCTGTGATGAGTCTCGAAATATATACAGCTAAATAAGACAGACTGTAAATCTTCTGAGTTTGGGGTCTCTGCTATACTTAGCACTGACTGACAGATTCACAGTAATGTGTGCTCAGATATTCAGGAATGAACCAGTGTTATTTAAGGGTCACACTCCAATTCTCACTATTAAATAACTATTAACTATGACTTTTGCCTCAATGAAATGTAATTGCTGCTTATTAGTTGTGAGGTAGTTGTAACTTTTAGGTTTTAGGATTAAGGGATTCAAATGCAGAATAATGCATTAATATGTGCTTTAAAAGTAGTAATAAACAGCAAATATCCTACAAATGTGCATGTTAATAAGCAACTAGTTAGTTTAAGCATCATTGACATACTACTATAGTTTTTGTTAATATGTTGAATCAAATACAATTTTTATATTGAAATTTTAGTTACATTTTTAGTTACATTTTGTTTTTAAATGTCTCTACTAATTTTCATGCATCAGTTCTTCAACTATCTGAAATATTGAATTCACAATAATAACCCTGAAATTAACATTTACACATTATGTGGAGTGATGTGAGAAAGATGCTGTATGGAACAGTTCTTTCATATCGGTATTTCTGCTTAACTGATCATAAACTTGATGAGTTAATGATGGAAACCAAACAATATGATATTGGTAAACCCATGTGAAAGAAAAAACATAGCCCTGATATCTTCAATATCACAGCTGGGTTTACAGAGATTAAAAGAGATCCCCATTAATATCACATCTCTTCAAGAATTTCTGAAGTCAAATGTCAAAGTAAAAGGAATAGTTTACTTTAAAAAAAACATTTGCTAGATAATGTTACTCAACTCCATGTCATTCAAGATGTCCATGTCTTTCTTTCTTCAGTTGAAAAGAAATTAAGGTTTTTGATGAAAACATTCCAGGATTTTCTCCATATAATGGACTTCAGTGGGAACCAAATGATTCAAGGTCCAAAAGATACTTTCAGGTGCAAACTGTTCAAAAGGCTTTAAACGATTCTTCCAGGCATGAATAAGGGTCTTATCAAGCGAAACGATCGCTCATTGAAAAAAATACAACGTTTAAGTTCTATAAGCTCAAATGCTCGCCTTGCTCTGTTCTGTGATGAATGTTCGTGACTCTCCGTGTTCGAACTCGTTTATCAAAATGAACAAATATTTTTTGAGTCATTTGGTTCGTTCAACAAGTCAGAAATGAACAAGTTAACTCAGAAAAGATTACATTCATTTTGATTAGACGAGTTCGAACAGAAGGGTCACGAACGCGCATCACAGAACAGAGCAAGGCGAGCATTTGAGCTTATAAAACTTAAACTTTTTTATTTATTTTTTAAATGAGCAATCGTTTCGCTTGATAAGACCCTTATTCATCATCTGGAATCGTTTAAAGCCCTTTGGACAGTTTGCAGCTGAAAATGTCTTTTGGACCTTGACCATTTGGTTACCAATGAAGTCCATTATATGGAGAAAAATCCTGGAATGTTTCATCAAAAACCTTAATTTCTTTTCAACTGAAGAAAGAAAGACATGGATATCTTGGATGACATGGAGGTGAGCAAATTATCAGCCAAAGGTTTTTAAAAAGTGAACTACTCCTTTAACAAATCAAAAGTAATGTCATTATGAACATAAAATTCAAGAATCTATAAATCCACATTTCTTTATATATAATCATAATAATAAACTATCAAATGGTGCACCATATACAACAAAATTGGCCATCTAATGTATATGTTTAGCCTCAAAAACATGTTTACATGAAGTTTTGTCATCTTTGTCATTCTTTTGTCCAACTACTGCTTTACTCTCCTGAGCTGTAAAAGAGCAAACTCTGAGAAACACACTCCTTTTTGGGTTTTTGCAAACAGGAAAAAGATGGGAACTCAAAAGCAGTGCCTGTTCTCCATTTAGATATCATCACATTGTATTTGTAAAGTGTTGATTGAAAAAGATAGATTTACCATTGATTCAATACTAGTTGTTAATCTTCCTGTCAGGGAAAATATCTGGGTTTTCTTCAGCTAACAGCTTTGAGCTTTTAGATAATAAAATCACTCAAAACATGTTCTCACTCTCTCTCTCTTTCTCTATTTTCAGGATCATTACTCTAGTCTGCAGTGCCTCGTGATCTTTTCAGAAATCACTCTAATATGCTGATTTACAGAACTTTCCCTATTATTTTCAATGATCAAATACAGTTGTGCTGCTTAAGAATTTTGAGGAAATGTGATCCATGTTCTTTTTCTGAATTTGATTAATAAAGTTCAAAAGATCTTTGACCTGAAATAGAAATAGAAATAAAGGGATATTTTACACAAAAACGAAATAATTTACTCACCTTCAAGTTGTTACACTCTAAAAAATGCTGGGTTGTTTTGACCCAATTTTGGGTAAAATATGGATAAACCCAAACTTTAGTTAAAAATGTCATTTAAAATGTGGGTTTGTCAATATTTGATCCAAATTTGGGTTGAAATAAGCCCAGCATTTTTAGAGTGTACAAACCTAAATGACTTTCTTCTGTTGAACAAATAAGAAGATGTTTTAAACAATGCTTGTAATCAAGTGGTTGAGGGTATTCATTGACTTCCCTAGTAGGAAACAAATCCTCTGGAAGTCAATGGGGTTCGTCTGTTCCCAACCTTCTCCAAAACATCTCATACAGAAACTCATAAAGGTTTGTAACAACTTAAAAGGGAGTAAATGATGACCGAATTTTTGGTGAACTATCCCTTTAAAAACACAGTTAAAAAATATTAAAATTAGGGCTGTCAAACGATTAATCGCATCACAAAATAAAAGTTTTTGTTTACATAATATATGTGGGTGCACTGTGTATATTATTTTGTATCTTATATATATATATATAAATATATATATATATATATATATATATATATATATATATATATAAATATATAAATATATATAAATATATATATATATATATATATATATATATATATATATATATATATATATATATATATATATATATATATATATATATATATATATATATATATAAATACACACTCATGCATGTATATTTAAGAAAATATATTATTTATAAATAAAATATTTATATTTATATATAATATAAATTATATATAAATCTATATAGAGTATATTAATGAAAATATTATCATATTATATAAATATTATATCATACATCTAAATATTAATATAATATCTTAAATATACACAAGCATGTGTGTGTGATATATATATATATATATATATATATATATAAATAATTATACACAGTACACCCACATATATTATGTAAACACAAACTTTTATTTTGGATGCGAATTAATCCCAATTAAATCGTTTGACAGCCCTAATTAATATATATTTCAGTATAATAATATTTTAAATAATAGTTAATATACAGTTAATACATCATAATACTAACTTTTAATTAGTTTACAACCGATTTTCTTAGTTTAAAAGTCGAAACCCTAGGTTGAGGACAAGAGTAAAACGATGAAATCTATACGCCATTTGAAAAGCAATCCCTTCCACAATTTGTTCTACAGGCATCAAGAGACTTAAATGTAAATATCACAGCCCCCGTTCAGTGAAAAGTAAATGACATCATGAACAGAACTCATCATGTGGAGATTTCAGGTGCCCCACTGACCTGTTGGTAATTCACTTCGTAGAGAGGGACATTAAGTATTCCTTCAGACTAAACCCAGTAGACCTGTGCATGTCTCACGGGGACAGTTACTGTGGATTGAGACATGTGATGGACACAACCCCATTCACACACAGGCATGATTGCACTGATCTCATGTTCCATCGTACATGCAGTTAGCAGCCATTGTCTCAGGTCGATCGCAAGCCAAGCCGAGGTCTGTTGTCAGGCAGATGCATTCAATGCACACAGGGATAAATAAAGACCCCTGCGAGGTCTGTAAAAGTTAAGATAGTTCACACAAAAGCTAAATAAATTCTGAATTGCATTTATTTAACTAAAGGCGCCTTTTACTTAATTTACTATAATTTACTTAACTGAAAATTTAAGTAGAATTTACTTTATTCTAATTTTTTTTTAGAATTTACTTAACTAAAGGCGCCTCCTAGTGGTCTAACCCTAACCCTACACCAGACCTAACCTAACCATAACCAAAGCGTGTTATATTGACGCTACTAGGGTGCCATGTGCGTTAGATGTATAAGCTTTGGCAAAAGCATCAGTATATGACGCCTTGGGATGAGAATACAGACAAGAGAGCGCACGGCTCAAGCACGCTCAGACATGGACAAGACAAAAAACAAGAAATAAACTAGACAGAATCCTGATAAATCTACTTAGGCTCACAACATTTTTGAGAAAAGCAGCCATATCAGCTTGCTTCTAAGTCTTAAAACTCTTATGTCTTGCGTTTCCCTGCATTGCAAGTGCAATAGCTACTGTATCAGGTGAGTTCCCGAGCAAGTTTACAACATCAGAAAAGTGCTGGCTAAGTGGTGCAAACCTCAAAAAATTTTCGCTTACAAATCATGTGGTATTTTAACAGTAATCTGAGGTCATTACATGCAATCTTAAAAAAAAGGGTTCTATATGTAGCATAGGTTCTTTACTCAACTCCAAAGGACATTTTATGCTAAAAAAGTTTCAACAATGACAAGAAAGAACACTTTTGGCACAAAGGTTCTTTAAAGGCTATTCAGATATCACATTACTCTGCAACATATTGCAGTTGTAATTAAATTATTGTTTATTAAACTGTTAGTAACTTAATATTACATTTTAATCATGCAGATTTTTGGAGGATAAAAACTGAAATGTCACTCTTCGTGTGATATTGATTAATTACATTTTTTAACCCCCATATCTTGAATTTTGTAATCATTCACATGCATTGCATTTTAGGGGTTCCAAATACGTAGCGCTTTAGAACCTTTTAAGGTTCTAAATAGAACCTTTTCTTCTAAGAGTGTGGTTTTGCGCAAAACAAAAAGTACTCAATAATCTGCCCATGTAGATCATAATTAGTTTTATTGCCACTAGGGGTCATTTTAGCTGAAAACTGCAGTGGATTATGCATAGGTATGTTTTTCCAATGAGAATTGGTTGCATGTTTCATGCACCAGTGCAAAAAACTCACACAGTCATACATGAGTCATTCAGGTGACTGTCATGAATATAACTGATGTTTTTAAAGGAATCACTCTACCGCACTCATTTCCATCCGAGACAGCTCTGGCGTTATCAAGTGTGGTGTTATCAAGTTAATGACTTAACTAATTGCAATAAAAAGCAGCGGTGTTTAGCGAGCGAGAGGAAAACGGGTCTAATTAAAGAGCGGTGGCGGCAAAGTTCTCGGACAGTCGGACTGGGGGAAAAGAGGGGGTTAGGCGTGAGACGTCTGATCATCGGTCGACTCTCAAGAGAACGGTTCCTCCATTGATCTAGTGCACTCTCTGCTACCAGCTGATATATGGAGCCTGTTCCTGTTCACTGCAAACAGCTAGTCACCACAACACACACATCAATACGAGCGCATAAGCACACACGCTCTCCTCTGCCTTGATCCACTCATACGCTCGCTCACGTCAACATGGACACACTCGCTCAGACAGGACACCCTCATGCACAAACAAATGCTCAATAATGATGTTGAATCCACTCTCATTGCTTTTTGATGAGAGTGTGTTGAAAGAGCAGGCTGCTATGATGTGGTCTAACAATCCCGTTCCCTTATTTGCATTAAGAGCAAGCAGGTAGCCCCAGTAATGGCTTTGTGGCTCTCCAGAAGATGTCTTTGAAGCCAGAGAATCGATGTGCCTCTTCAAAACTTCATATCCTTCCAGATACGACTCTCTCGACTCACTCAGGCGCTACCGTGAGACCAAAGCAAAACACTCTTTTAGAAGAAAAAAAAAAGCGGAAAAGAGGCTAGTGGCACTTTTTTTGTAAGAGAAAACGCAGACATTTGGTCTTTCCGTTCCCTCAATGTGACAAACATTACTGCGCAGGGCTATTTGTGTATAACTTGCTAAATGGAAATAGAGAGGAACCATGATGCCAATTTGCATCATTCAAGCGTAAAGCCTGGCTGGCATCACAAAGATACTAAAAAGTAGCACAACTCAATCTGAAATGAGCCTCATTTTGACAAAAACCCCAGATTTCCAATGGCTATGACAATAACATGCCATTTTCAGAGACATGTACTGGGTTTTCCACAGTCCACTGAGGCTGAAAGGCCATTTTGATGGGACAGGCTGAACCTTCTGCTGTTGAATGTGACTGCAATGATAATTTGAAGAATGGGAGGTGATGGTTAGTCATTACCGCCGTCACTAAAGGTTCTTGAAAATGACTCTTGGCAGGTCCGGCTCCTTCCAGATGCAGCCTGTCAAGATGCACCAAAGAAGAGGCTAAGCTGATTAAATAGGACCTTTTCCTGGGTGTTTGTTTATTTAGCGCTCATACGGGAAAAAATACAAACTCCCGCCATGATGAAACCGCTTAATTGGGATGTGGGTCGCATCTTTTAGCAGGCGGTGACCTGCGGGGAACGTCCTGGCAGACATGTTGGGGTCACGCTGATTCGGGCCGGATTAACATAACGGAAGCTACATGCCAACTTTGGGCCATTTCAAAGGATGCTAATTACGGAGCAAAAGTTTAAATCAATACCTCAGAGAGAAAATGGCGGTGCACGTATGAAAACACAGGAAAAACGCAGCCAAATTACAGTTGGCCTTTTTCTCCCCCCCTCCTCATTAGGGAGCAGGCAGCATTATCGCCTCAGTTTCTGCGGTTAATGCCACCCAATTCCTTCTGTTTACTGAAAAGCCTCTGCTGTGGCCTCATACCTAATGTGCTGCTTTAAATTTTAATGCTCCGAGTTCACATCGGAGGCTTCTAGGGGCCCATCAAAGGCGCGCGAGGGAGCCAGATGCCCATCTCACCCCCAGAAGGATGTGGAAGTATTACATTAGACAGTAAATCCACACCGGCCTTGTTTAATTATTTAGGAAAACAAAGTGCTGCAGTCATAGACACTCCACTGTACAGCTGAGCAATGTTCTAATCTACATAATGTATCTGGAGGTGGATGAAGCCGGAGAGACGGGGATAAAGCGGCGGGAGAGAGAAACATGCATCTGATAGAGAAGTGGAGAGCGTGCTAGG
>JAQIUQ010000150.1:87500-180000 GCA_030378365.1 Hybognathus amarus
TCATAATCCATCCTAAAGCATTTAAAGGTACAATATGTAGGATTTTTTGCGGTAAAATATCTAAAAACCACTAGGCCAATGGGCCAGTTGTTCAAAACATTTAATCTAGATCAAAATGATCCGGATTTTGAAATCCCATTTTTCTTATCCAGGATCAGGTAATCCGTCTTACTTTTATGCCGGTTTTTCAAAGCAACATTGGACTGGATCACCCTGATCCAGATACACAGTTTTCAAGATTACCAAATTGGGATTACCAATGCTCTAAATGGGACAACATATCACAACATGGGGTCACTTTCAGTGTTTCTTATTTTGAGACAAAACACAAAGATAATTTTTATTTTATTTTTACATTACTATACTGAATAGCTTAATTGTTAGCCTATGTCTACTTTATCACTGTTACAATGGTTACACAAGTCAAGTGCAAAATATAAATAAAAGTATATACACTAAATGATACAAATGTATTATTTGACCAATTTTAAAGTTTACTACATTTTCTTCCTGAAATCCACCTTGAAATCCTACCCCTGTTGGGATCAGGATAATCCTGTTTTTTTGGATCAAAGTTATCCAAATCCCACTGACAAGTTTTGAACAACACAAACTGAAGGTTTGATCCAGATTAAAACTAGGATTGGATTCCCTGATCTAATCTGATTTCAGATTCCTTCTTTCCCTTTTGAACAACCCATTTTCAAGATTTAATCCAATCCGATAACCAAAATCCGATCAGCTTACTTTTGAACAACTGGCCCAATGTTATATATTTTAATAATATCCCAAATGTCTCCAACCATTTGTAAATCGTGCGAAAATTGCGATTTTAACCAAGGAAACAGTGCGTGTGAGCAGGATTGAGGAGATCGCCAGTCAGATGTCGTCACACCCGCGTTACCAGTCGGTTTCCACCACCAGGTTTAACCGCGTACTGCAATAGTGACCATGGCGACAGACATTGACAACTGGGTTATGCCCGTTATGCCTGAGCAGGATGCTCGCGCTGTTGTTTTGGACCAAGGCAAGCAGACTTTGAGGCAAAAAGAGGACTAAAACAAAGATCAAGATCTTTCCAGATGCCGAGAGCTCCACGTCCGCGAGCTAACTCGAACTTGACAGAGGCCTAGAGACGCGAGTATTGCATGTTACTTTATTCAGACAGGTGAGAAAATGTACATAAAACCTAATCATGTAGCTTCAGCATAATGAAAAGTTAGAATATGATCTGTATGTTATTCTAATTTTGATCTAGCTTAGTCTCAAACAGACGACAAACAACCTAACTAACAACATTCAACACACACAAATGCCGTTTAGTGTGATGGTGAAACTGTTAGAGCAAGTGAAACAGCATTACCTCAAGTTCAATTCGACTGATGAACTGACCCGTGTCTGTGTGAGTATTAATTCATTAGTTTGTGTAGTTCGGTAGAATGAAGTGTCCTTATTCCTTTATATCCACGGAACTCGCATTGTGTGTGGCGCTGGTACGTCTCTCATTAGCAATCGTGCCCTGCTTCATACCAGTCATGTTAAAAACATTAAAATATTCACGCATCCTTAAAAGATTCGACAGCTTTGACAACAAGATCCATAATTACGCTCAGGCCGTGTGTCCACCAAAGCTTTTTCCAAGCGCCTGGCGTATGTTTTCAATTGTTTTCAATGGGAGCGCCACGTTTTTTAAAAGCCATGAGCGTAATGAGGCGCGAGTATTTTTTACGCTGAAGCGCCAGCATTTTTTACTGGTCACCGGAGTTGAAAAATGTTTAACTTTGGATAAAGCGCAGCGCTCATTACTGTCACTTTTACCCACCCCGTCCAATCACACTGTAGGGAGGGGCAGGGCTAATACCACACTGACCAACTGTCACAACATTTTTTCTGTTAGAACGACATCGACCAGCAGACTAATAGTGCGTTTCTTTTACAGCCAACAAACCGAACCAGACCTCGAATTTGACAGTCACATCCACACTACAAGCGTTCTATTATGTTTGCATGTCCGAATACCAGGCACTTACATTAAAAAAATAATAATATGACTACACCTTATCAAAACGCAGCCATTTGAACTTGAAAATGTTGACTTATATTTAATGTTTTTCATGTCTAATCTTCTGTTAGCAATGCTAGCAACGTTCAGTAATTGCACTCACAAGAACCGATTCCCATACCCACAGGGGACGCAGTGATACGTACGAGTGAATATAATTGTCATTTAAAATACCAAAGCGGTTCAAAAACAATGAAAATAATTAATTCTTACAAGTCACAGGGTGCAGCCATCTTGAATTCGGAATTCTAGCTCGGTGTCCTCACAGTTGTCCGACGTCCGAGAGGGAGAATCCGAGGAAAGGGGCGTGTTGCTAGGCAATGTCTGTCGTCCGATTCGGATCTCCGAGACGGATGAACTAAACAAAAATGGATGAAAAATACATTTTTAGTATGAAACAAATTATCTGCGAAATCAGTTACGTAAATTGTGCTGCGGATTTTCTGTATCACATAGCAGCGGAACGTCTCAACGGAAAAAATGCTGGAAATACACGGGTTTAATGCAGGATATACGTCTTTGTAAGAGGTTAGCGACCCCTGGTGGCGAAAAATCTTGCATATTGTACCTTTAAAGCATCTGACAACAAATCAGTGTGCGCTATATGTGAAACTATATCTGTTCATCATAAAAAGTGATCGTGTTTCTTCAGACAATTTGGACTAAACAGCTCAATTCATACGGATTCATTTTATGATTCTCTTTAACTTTTTGAAGCGTTAAAGTGGTAGTTGCGTAGCTGTCAATGGAGGGACAGAAATCTCTCAGATTTCATTAAAAACATCTTCATTTGTGTTCTGAAGATGAATGTAAAGCTTACGATTTGGAACAACATGAGGGTGAGTAATTAATGACTAACCCTTTAACATCACATCCTCACCAAAGAGGTTTATAAAACCAGCTGAAATGACATTGCCATTCATATCAATGCCAGTTTCACGTCACATCATGAGTTTTGAGCCATAAATGTCAGGAAAATTGCATCATGACAACTTTAAATGGCTGAACGCACTAGCAAAAATCCAGAGCGGTGACGTCAACAGCGGCATATAGGGAAAATATAAATCCATTTAACTCTATTCCATTTATTAGCCTTCCTCAAAGACCCATTAAAAGCCTTCTCTGAAATCATGCAGATCTTTCTAATGGAGACTCAGAGAGGAAGTTGAACCTTCTGAAAGGCATTTTAATAGATGAGTTAAAAGACAAAGTAGTGTCCAGCTGCCTTGGCCTCTAAAAAAGAAGTGCCTTATAATGAATAGCCATTATTATGACATGTACAAGTTGCTAATGAGAGCGATCATGACGGCGCAGTTGTTGGATTGGACACCTGGTAGTTATTGAACAGCAGTCACATTTAAAATGCATTTAGAAGCCTGATTACAACCATATGAAATAAGGTATAATAGTCCTCGTAGAATTCACCGAGTCTCAAACAGTGTGTCGAAAAAAAAAGCGAATATCGAAAAGCGATAACAACTATTGCACCCATCTGGGGGTAATAAATAAATAAATGTGTGCTTTGCAACTGTGCATCAGCCAGCAACAAGAGAGACTCGGCTGTGTGCGGATTTAGTTAGAAGCAAAAGCTTTTTGACAGTAAATTGATTTTAATTGTCTTCTTCTGCATCTCACTCCAGGTGGCTCAAGTCTTCTCTATTTGATGTTTTGTGTGCTTTATGTGAAGGTTTTTTCCCTCCTGCCAAAACACAGTTTATTATGGCACACTGCAGATTAGCAAATGTCTCTCCAAATCAAGCCTATTCTACATCTGAGGGCATTCCAGTGAGGTTTTAACAGAACTGTCCAAAATTCTCTATGGCACTGGTCCTCAAATTACTCAGAAGCAAAAACCAATAGGGTTTTTCCTTTCATTCTTCTTTCTAAACATGGTCTTGTTGACTTTGCTAATGGGCCCAACAGGAAGGAAATGTAGATTTGAAAGGAGCTGATCTATGTTGACGCCATTGTTGTGGGGTAATGCTGATGTAAATTATTATCTGCCGTTGATGGAGGTTGGTAGAGGAAGGATTTGGGACCGTGCCACAAATCAGCGCAGGGATGTCGTTCATTCACACACAGTAACACAAAACACCATACATATATGGTTATGATTGTTCTGCTGGGTAAACATCACTGTGCTGTACATTGAATCATACAGCTAGATTAAAAAGGGTGTGGTCTGCACTGAAATCTGATCTAATAGGCTTGCTATATCTGTAGATTTGAATCATGTTATGTAACACATTCCCTATATTCTGCCTTACAAATGACTTTCCAACGGGCTATTTATCATTTACATGAAAAACAGTTTAATTAACAGCTTGCATTGAATATGCTCGCTGCAGTGGCTGAAATAAAGATCGTTTACACAGCAACTCATGCATCATACGGTGTGATAGTGTGACACGCTTATGAAAGCCTTTGATCGTCACACATCAAAATGATAAAAAAGGGTCCTAGCTTCAGCTTTAAATCAGTTATGAAAGCAAATGATATAAAATGACAGTATGCTAATGTGATCTGGGTGGGTTGACCTTTTCTGCGCTTAGCTGTACAGCTGTCTGGTCCAGTCGTGAAGTACGGCCTGCCCTTTCTTCAGATATTCTAATAATTTATTATGTTTCATAATGCAATATAACTTTAAGAGAGTCTTTATGCGGAATGGCGTCAGCTTCAAAAACAGTTTTATTTTTCCTTATGCGTGGTATAGGACTGCTCTTGATTTAGTTTTCACATCAAATTAATGTAATGTAATATGTAAAGGAAGTTAAAATAATATAAAAAGCAATATCTAGTACCATTTTTACTAAATAAACTCAATTTAACATAAAGCATTATAATTTATGATAATATAATGGATAAAGAAATATGATCAAGTCCTACATTCATTATATCCAAGGGGATGGTCTTTATTTGATTAAATAACTGACAACTAATGAGGAATTCTGTGGCAGAATATTTTATATTAATGACAAGAGCGGTCTCATGATAAGTACTTAAATTCGATATAGCCTGACTGGCATGTCCCTAATTAGATATTTCCTAATAAGTCTCTTATTAGATATGCCCAATTTTGTCCTATAATACAGGCCCACACAGAAAAATACTTGAGTATTGGCATAGCTATATAGATTTGTAATTGCCACTGTCAGTGTGAAGTTCTCAATTATGAGCTTTGCCACATTGGAAAGGCCTTTAAATTGAGCAACAGTGGCATCTGTTGGTTGTAAAAGGAGACAGCAGGAATTATTCAGGCCAGCTTTAATAAGTTTTACATCAAGTTTACAGTTTTTGGTAACTATTAGACAACCCAAACTGACACAAAAGCTAAGAAAATCATGAATTTTAATCTTATAAAGTCTCATGCTGCATGTTGAATGTACGTGAGTTACAATAACATGAACATTTTGAATATATTTAATATGTTTACTGTATAAAATGACTATAAATGTATATAGCTATATAAAATAAAAAAAAGATTTATTCTGTAAGATAGGCCAATATGTCAGTTTACACAAATTGTTAACTTTAGGTTACAAACTGTCTTAAACCCAGTGATAGTAGAGCTTCATACATAAAGTGGCATTAATGAATTATTCAGAACCACATGTATAAGCTGTCATTTTAAACTTTGATACAACAAGTTTCATGTAAATCACTATTATTTCAGGGTTTCAGTGCCACTGACTCACCTTTCAGTGCAGTGAGCTGTTAAAAACAACCGAAACATCACATCAAACACACACTCCTTTCATGGCGTCTCGTGGCGCTCTCGCTCTAATTTCTCTCGCGTTTTGTAATTCATTGCGCAGTGAATCCCGATTCCACTTTTGATGAGCACTCTCAAGAAGCTTTGCCGGAAAAGCTGATGAAGTCCACAAAACTTGTAGCAAAGTAGCGATTTGACCAACGATGAGTGATCCTGTCGTTGAACAACGCCGTGCTATCGGGCATTCTTCGGTTGCGATTCCAACTGACATCAGCGGACAAATATTGAGATTGTAGATGAAAACGATGAGCGTTGGAAGTTTTCAGTAAGGTAACGTTAATTTTACAATCAACAGGTTTAAACGAGGTTCGATCGCACACGGTTAGATCAATCTGGTAAGACAGGCTCATACTTATAGTTAAAATCTTTTGATTCTAGCTTCTATCCCTTGAAATTGGGTGTTTGGCCTATGATCCTGAAGTTTCAAAGGTCAGCGATCGCTGATCAGGCGCTGTCATGTCATGTCATGTTTTTTTCCACATCGCAGTTATCTACTGTAGGCTGTTTTCTGTAGATTTCGTCTTAACTTAATTTGAGGCCAGATAATTCGTTTTAAATAGCCACAACTCAGCGCACAGCTCAGTACAGATACAACCTGTGTGTGTTTGATTATTGCTAACGTTACTTCACTGTTTATCTATCTGTGCTTCTCTCTTGACAGGCACAAACTAGACAGAACTTGATAACAATTCCCAGCAAACAGAACATAGTAGCAGTCTAACAACTATAGGCTGAACACTTATATGGATAGTTAAACCATAAAATTAAAATTCTGTCATCAAATACTCACCCTCATGTCTTTCCAACCCTGTAAATCTTTCATTTTCAGGACACAAAAGAAGATCTTTTTGATAAAATGTGAGCGTTTTCTGTCCTTTGACGCCTCAAAAGTTCATTGTAAAACTAATACATATGAATTGAGCGGTTTCTGAGTTGATGTGATCGTTATGAACATTGAATTTAGACCTTTATTCACATAAACATTCACATCAGTTGTGGTAAACTGCTGATGCTCAAACATGTTTGCTTGACAGGCTTCTTGCGTTACGCAGCACGTTTGAGCTTCCTCAAGCATGTTTGATTGAGCTTCTGTTTATGTTCGCTAATTAATATGTAAATAAACGCCTATATTCAATCTGTTTATCATATTAAGTGACCAAGTCTCTGAATATGTTGAATCAAAATAATTTTGTCAGATAAATACCTTAAGTGTTGTGATACCTCATATTTAAAAATATTCTAAAAAAAAATTCTCTTCAGATTTGGACTAAACCTTTGGAAGTAAACCATATTAAAACTGGATCAGTTTTAAGATCTTTTTGAAGGGTAAGCGTGGTAGTTGCGCAGCTGTCAATGGAGGGATAGAAAGCGCTGCAATTTTTTCTAAAGTCGTAAGTTGGTTTGGAAGGACATGAGGGTGAGTAATTATGACGGAATTTTCATTTTTGGGTGAGTTGTGCGGGGAGTCAATTCTTTTCTTTGTGATAATGCAGTGAAAAGTCCGCTAAATTGTGCGAACATAATTTTTGGCCAGGCTGTCATACAAAAACATTATGAACGCGAAAACAAAAGAGAACCAACGAAATATTAGTAACTGAATGTGTTGAATCAAAATAATTTTGTCAGATAAATAAGTTAACAAAGTTAAGTGTTGTGTTACCTCAAATTTAAAAATATTTTTTAAAAAGTCTCTTCAGATTTGGACTAAACCTTTGGAAGTAAACCATACTAAAACCAGATCCAGTTTTTAAGATCTTTTTCGAAGGGTAAACGTGGTAAGTTGCACAGCCAATGGAGGAATAGAAAGCTCTCCAATTTTTTCTAAAGTCGTAAGTTGGTTTGGAAGGACATGAGGGTGAGTAATTATGACGGAATTTTCATTTTGGGTGAGCTATCCCTTTAACAATGCCCAGCAAGCAGTTAGAACACCTTGTCCTAACAACCGCTCAGTCAGCTTTAGCAAACATTTGCTGGGTTTCTGTCTGTCGTTAAGGTCTGTATAACCTTAAAACTGTTTAAAGTTTTCCAACACAGCTTTGTCAGTCCAACATAAAAGTTAGTTTTGACAAACGTTCATTTGGAGTAGGAGTGTTTGTACTTCCCTCAAACATTGTGGGTGGTGTCTGTAGTTAGTATTAGTAGTGAATGGTTATGAATGGAAGTGAGGTGTTTGTAGTGTAAAGCAGAAGTGCTTCCTTGCTATGACAGGAAACACACAGGCTTCTTTCCCAGCAGGTGTGGCTAAAGCAGAAGGGATTTGCATGTGTCAGTGTTTGGACCAGGAAAAGATAGCAAAACATTAGGATCAGGCAAATCAGATGTTTGTCTCGCACTGTGATAAAAAAAACAACACGGCAATTTTAAGCAATATTATGTGTAGTTATGATACACATTTAAAATGGCATAATGTTGTAGAACCATTGTGCCTTTTTATGTTGTTCACTAAATACATACAATTATTTTTGGAAACTTGAATTTAAGCAGTTTTGGCTTTTTAAATATTTTTTAGGTAGATACAAGTGTAAAGGATCATGTGACCGAAAGACTGGAGTAATGATATCTAAACACTCAGCACAGGAATAAATTACATTTAGTTGGAGCCAAAAGTGATTTGTAAAGTAAATTGGTTAAAGATTTTGTATTTTGCGTAGCCAAAAATTGTGCGGACATAATTATTGGCCAGGCTGTCATACAAAAACATTATGAACGCAAAACAAAAGAGAACCAACAAAATCTTAGTATCTGAATATGGTGAAGTCAATGTATGGTTTTTCGTGTGAGCTCTTTGTTTCTCTCAATTTTTTTTGTTTGCTTAATTAAACAAAACCTGTAGCCAAATAATTTTGTCAAATAAATACCTTAACAAATTTAAGTGTTGTTTAACATTTTTTAAAAATTGTTGTTTCCTCATATTTATTAATACAAAAATGATTTCCTCATATCTTGATGGTTTAATTGAACTTGTCTTGTAGGCATTTATTATATCCGTTTGTGTGGGTTTCTTTCTTCTTCTTTCACTCTACTAATGGAACCCATACTCCCTTTTAAAGAAAATTTTACCCAGTGGTGTATATAGTTTTTGTTCAAAATAACTTGGACATGGTACTATAGTAATTCAGTGTTACATTTATTGCTGTAAACTTAACTAAGATTTCTTTTTCTTTTTTTTCTTTTTTAACTCCAATCCACATATAATTGTTGTATGCTTGATGTCTAAACACTCACTGTTGGTCCCTCACATGTCCTGTTATTTTGTGTAGGGTACAACTCTCACAGAGGGCAGCTCTTTCAATGCCTCCATGCAGACCTCCCCTGCTTCAATGATCAACCAGGTACAAGTTTGAGGAAGAGGAGGGAGACGTTGACACCAAAGATATTTTTGTCACAGTTGATAACCCAGAGAGTCTCGTGACGGCTATTGAGACATACGTAACCTACCGGTCATGACCAAGGTACGGCAGATCTGAGCACAAATTCACCCTGTCAGGTTCTGTGAATAATTCTCTCACCTGTTTCCTTCATTCTCCCTCACATCAGACCACACAGAGCGAGTTTGACGCAGTGAGTTTGAGGTGCGAAGACGATACCAAGACTTCCTGTGGTTAAAAGGACGTCTGGAAGAGGCTCATCCCACGCTCATTGTTCATGTAGGTGAAGTGTCAAACATTCTGGAAGAATGAACACAGTTAGAATGGGAAGTCTGTGGGGCAAGGCATTTTAGATTTACATTTTTTCATACAAATATATATGGTGCAGGAACTTCTAATGACTAAGACATAATTTCACATCCCTTTAAAAATAATATAAAGGTCTTGTCCTCTATCTCATAATACAATGTGTTCCCATCAGCCACTTCCTGAGAAGTTTGTGATGAAAGGAATGGTGGAGAGGTTTAATGAAGATTTCATTGAGACAAGGAGAAAGGCGCTGCACAGGTTTCTGAACAGGATAGCAGAACATCCAATTTCTCCAGCACTGAGGATTTTAAGATCTTTCTCACTGCAGAATCTGAGGTAGACTTTTTTATATATGTATATGTATATATATATATATATATATATATATATATATATATATATATATATATATATATATGCATTTATTTATTCATTTTTAGGTAGTTATTTATCTACAATTTAGTTTATTCATTCATTTATATTTAGTTATTTATCTATTTATATTTTTAAGCTTTTTTATACAATTTAGACATTTTTATATTTATGAATTAATTCTCTTTTTATTTGCATATTTATCGGTTACATTTTATTTAAACATGTACTTAAGCATTTATTTTCATATTTATATATTTATGTTAAGGCATTTTTTATAAAACGCATTTTTATTTTTCATTTTTAGGTAGTGATTTATTTTTTAATTATTATTATTATAAATGTGTAATAAGGTTTTTTTTTATATACTTAAAGGTACAAAAGTTTTAAGTATTTCATATTTAAATATTAAATTTTGGTGCATAACTCATTCCAAATCATATCTAGGGACCAAAACTAGAAGCTTGGGGATTTTTTGACCTGTAAGTGATGTTTTAATCACTATTTATTTATTCTCGTTAAAATTCCACTGGAAGATTTTGCTTTTTTGTTAGCGACATTGTTTTCTTCCTAATAAGTACATTAAAACCTGCATGTACGCACACACACACACAGTCCCACAATCTACCTTTCCCTGATAATAATAACCCTCTGTGTGTTCATTATGTCATCTCAGTTTGGCTTTATAAGAGGATTATGTTGAATTCACAGACATAATGTGACAGTGTCTGTTTAGACCTGGCTGAGTGACCTCTAAGATAAGTCCTTTATATAGACCTCCTTTCAGTCATAATAGAGGAAGTTTTTCTGTGATGGATATTTGACGCTTTGTAGGCTGTCGACCACATTTTCTGTCATTAGAGGCTTTTGCAGAGAGAACAGTGAAAATGGGGTTTTTTTGCTGTTGTCAACCTGCATCATACACTGTTCCACTGATCCTCTATGCAGGAGTTGACCTCTCATAAGAAACAGGGTCCAAGTTTTCTGAGCCGGATGGGGAGACGGTGAAAGCTGTCACTGCTTCAGTCCGAGGCGTCAGAAACCGGCCTGAGGAGTTCACTGACATGCAGGAGTACGTGGAGGCCTTCACTCAGAAGATCAGCTCGCTCGATAAAATTAGTCAAAGGATCGTCAGAGAGAAGAAAGGTTGGACTTTTGTCCCATTCACACTCTTTCCCATGAATCCTCCCTTTTCCTTTTACTTAATTGACTGGCATACATATTCATATGGGCTTTAGCTGCTATAGCTGCATAACCCGGCTGCTGCTGTTGTCACAGAGCACCTGGAGGAGCTGAAGGAGTGTGTGCCGATATACACACTGTGGTCCCAGTCAGAGGAGGAGCTGGCCGAGCCCCTGAAGAGCATGGCAGGCTGTCTGGACAGTTGCTGTAAGGAGACAGAGGAACAGGTCAAAGAGCTCAATGATCACCTGATTCCAGCCCTTCATGAGTACGTCCTCTGCACGGAGACGCTCAAGGTAGACCAGCTGACAAGATGATCCTGTTTTCTCTTTCGTTTTCCAAATGAAAAGTCGGTCATCATTTACTCGCCCTCATGTCGTTCCGAACCTGCATGACATTCTTTCTTCTGCAAAACAAAAAGTTGAAAAAAAGTGTTTTTTGTGTGTGTTTTTTTAAGAAATTAATATTTTTATATAATCATTTCTAGAGCAGCAAATCAGCATGTTAGAATGATTTCTTAAGGATCATGTGACACTGAAGACCGAATTAATGATGCTG
Organism: Hybognathus amarus; assembly: GCA_030378365.1. Lineage (NCBI taxonomy): Eukaryota > Metazoa > Chordata > Actinopteri > Cypriniformes > Leuciscidae > Hybognathus > Hybognathus amarus. The sequence continues at coordinate 99,124 of JAQIUQ010000150.1, forward strand.
GATATTCAGCTTTGCATCACTGGGAGATATGACAAATTTGAATGTATTAAAATGTAGAATTTGAGACTTTCAAAAACTTAAAAAAAATATCTTAGACCCCAAACTTTTAAACGGCAGTGTATGCATGAATAAAACAGTGGAAACATTTATTTTTTTAAATATTTGACATGAGGGTAAGTCAATGCGACAGAATTAACATTTTAGGTGAACTGTGCCTTTAAAGGAGTAGTAAACTTTTGCTGATAATTTACTCACCCCCATGTCATCCAAGATATCCATGTCATCTTTCTTCAGTCGAAAAGAAATTAAGGTTTTTGATGAAAACATTCCAGGATTTTCTCCTTATAATGGACTTCAATGGGAACCAAACGGTTCAAGGTCCAAAAGACAGTTTCAGTGAAAACTGTTCGTGACTCTCCTGTTCAAACTCGTTTATCAAAACGAACAAATATTTTTTCATGTCATTTGGTTCATTCGACGAACGAAATGAATGAATTGACTCGGAAAAGATTTGTTCATATTGATGAACGAGTTCGAACAGGAGAGTCACGAACGCGAAGTCACAGAACAGAGCAAGGCGAGCATTTGTGCGTATAAAACTTAAACTTTGTTGTTTGGTTTTTAAATGAGCGATCGTTTCGCTTGATAAGACCCTTATTCATTGTCTGAAATTGTTTAAAGTCCCTTGAACAGTTTGCACTGAAACTGTCTTTTGGACCGTGAACTGTTTGGTTCCCATTGAAGTCCATTATATGGAGAAAAATGCTGGAATGTTTACATCAAAAACCTTTTCGACTGAAAGAAAGAAAGACATGGACATCATGGATGACATGGGGGTGAGTAAATTATCAGCAGAAGTTTTTTAAAAGTGAACTACTCCTTTAAGTGTAGAATGTTAAATTCATTGTTTTGGTTAAATAAAATATTCAGGCAAACGACCTGCTTGTTTTCCTAGTATAAAAATCATGTTTGAATTGATATATTGACAAACACCTTGATGCAAAGCTAAGATCAATACGGCCAACAATATGTTTTTCTGATGCTTATTTCATATTTCATCCAGCCTTAAATTTCATTAAAATGTATTGATCACAATTTTCATACTTCACGCGTATCAATCATGGGTTTTCAGGCGGTGCTAAGGAGGCGAGACAACATCCAGGCGGATTTTGAAGCAAAGACTGAAGCTCTTGCCATGAAGAAGGCCGACAAGGATGCGGTAAGTCTATTATTGACTCTTTCCATTCTCCACGTAATCCATCCAGCGCTCCTTCGAAAATTCGCGGGGATTATTTTTTAATGAAACCGAGCTCTAGTCGTTCAGTAGACGGAGCTCCCTTTTAAGCTGTAAAAGAAATTTGGAGAGATCGTATAAATATCTCCGGATAGCTGTAGATGTCTCTTAAAGCCAGACTAGTCTTGAAATGGGATGCTTTTAAATATTACTCATATTGGCCCAAGCTAATATTGCCATATTGAAGTCTCTTTGGCTTTTTTGAGTTTATTTTTGTCAATTACATCAAATATCACGGGCGGGACGCTTGAACTCTCTGAAAGGGCATTACTGGACAAAGAACCGATGGTGTCTCAGGGAAGCTTAGCAGCATCTCGGCACTCTTGTCAATTTAATTAAGTGATTTGATTGAGCGCTGTCCCTGATGACGTCTGCTGCTTACAACAAAAGGTCATAAAACAAGGTTCCAAAATGAGAAGGTATCCCCAATGCTCTGATTATTTTTTTATATACCAAAAGAACTATAAGAATATCCTCTAGATTCACTCACTCAGCAGGTAGAAAACCATAAACCATATGATACTGTACATTTGAATGTCCATTCATCTGTGGATCATTATGTAAAATTTGATTAATTACTAAACAACATATAGTAGTGAGCAGTGTTGTTGACACACAGACCCCAAGGGCCCCCTTCTTAAAATATAGATGGTTATATATTTAAATGTATAAAGACCTACTTTATTCTGTGACAAAATATTACATGGACAATATATGAAGAGTTCAGATGCAAAAGCCTCTAAATGCCAATTGAAATTTTCTTCTAAAATGACCATTTTTGTCAAGCTTGTATATTTAAGTTCAGTAATTTCACTTAAATGACAATTAATAGGTAATCTTCATTGCCATTTAAGTGAAATTACTGAACTAAATATACAAGCTTAATAAAAATGATCATTTTAGAAGAAAATTTCAAATGGCACTTAGAGGCTTTTGCATCTGAACTCTTCATATATACTTTGTATGTTTATTTTATTGACAAATTTCACTATTTTTTCAGCTATTTTTAAACGTGTAAACCTGCAGAGAAAAATAATACCACGACTGTTCAATAAAATAAAATAATTTTGTTTACTCTCATTGATCAGCCTTTAGAAAGCAGGATGAAACAGTACATTTTTATTTATTTATTTTATTTTATCATCACATAATTTAATGCACTTTTAAGCCGTTTAAGAGGATGCTATCTTTTTAAAATGTATAACGTATTATTACATATACATAATTTACTTTTGCAGTAAAATTAGGTACATTTTAAAACTAAATAGTGATAATTAGCAGCGTTTAAAAGGGTCATATGATGCTTTTTAATGTTTTTTTGTACATTACTGTTATTCTGCAAAGTCTGATCCAGACCTGCCTAAAACGCCTCGAATCAAAGTTCAGATATTACTTCCTTAATGTCACAATGTGAAATCATGTCATTGTCATGTGACAAAAATGGCAATGTAACATTAATGGCTCTTTGCTTGCGAAGATTAACCAGTATCCCATTACAAATCCAATAGCATTTCTGAGTTTCCATGGTGTGATGTCATTAACAGTGTTTTGTGACTTCAAGTCCAGACTTGATCATATTCACGTGTTCATGTGTCCATTGAAGGAATCTAAGGTGCTGAGTTTAGCATGGGACAGCTTGGTGGGACGATCCCCGAGGAGGTCAAACTGCAGAAACAGCAGAAACTTAAGGGCGAGATTAAGGAGGTAATATTCCCCATCAGGGCTTGGGCTTGGGCTTGAGCTTCTTCTGGCTTTATCTGCTCGGGCATTCGTTTGACATGTAGATGTGCTTCCCGAGGTGACTCGCCCTGTTATGAGGGTGTGTTGTCGACTTGTCTTTGTTTCACACATTTTTGTTTACAAGCGTAAGTTTAGGCCAGCTTTACGTTTGAATGCTGTGGTGTGTGTGATAACATATGCGCTGTCTAACATGCTGTGGCTATTTTGAGTGGATAACCGGTTAATACCTCTCTCTGCTGAGCATGTTAGCATAGTAGGTGTTAAGGTGTGGTGCATGTGACCTTTTTTCCTTTGACTAACTACATTGTGCTAGCTAGAGATATGAATGAAACCTCAAATCATATGGCTTGTTGAAGAAGAGGTGTGTTATTACTTTTCTTGGAGATCAGGACTGTTTGCAACAGACCCATGAGGCTGAGAAAACCCTAGGTTATAAATCTTAACCTAACAGGTTTGTGTTGCAGGATTATTAGTGGGTTCAATAATATATTGACATTTTTAATTGTTGATTTGTTATTATTTTTTTTTAATAATTAAATTATATATATATATATATATATATATATATATATATATATATATATATATATATATATATATATATATATATAATTTGTTAATCAATTATTATTATTTATTGTATTTTAGGGATGCCAAAGTTAATGTGTTATTTTATTATTTATTTTCACTGTAGTTTAAATTTAAGCATTTTCAGGTTTTTATTTTTGTATTTTTTTATAAGTTTTGGGCTGTCAAAGTTAATGTTATTTTGTTATCATTTTAAAATGTTTGACAGCGTTAAATGTCTCAGCAGTATATATATATATATATATATATTATATATATATATATATGTATTTTAAATTATTTAAATTATATATAATTAAATTTTATATATATATATATATATATATATATATATATATATATATATATATATATATATATAAAATCTAAAGTTAATGTGTTAATCAATTATTATAATTAATTAATTTATTGTATTTTAGGGATGCCATAAGTTAATGTGTTAATCGGTTATTATTATTTATTTATTGTATTTTAGGGATGCCAAAGTTAATGTTTTTTTTTTATTATTTATTTTCACTGTAGTTTAAATTTAAGCATTTTCAGGTTATTTATTTATTTATTTTTAAAGTTTTGGTCTGTCAAAGTTAATGTTATTTTGTATCATTTTAAAATGTATGACAGAGTTAAATTTCTCAGCAGTCTAGCTGTTATTTCAATCTTAGCAATCTAAGCCAGTTGTGAAGGTTTTAAGTTTTATATAATACCATGTATAAATAATGTCATTTGGTCATTTTTCATTTTAATTTAATATATTTTCTAATCTAAAAAAACAGTTAACAGTAGATAGTGATGTGGTTTGTTATGGAGACTTGATTTGGGTTAGAAAGTATCCACCCAGAACACCCTAGCAGCCTCATAGCAACACCCTGGTAACCACCCAAAACTTTAGTGCCGAGTTTTGCATGGGCATGCAATGTACAAAACTAATTTTTACTGCTTCTTTCATAGTTTTCCTAGCAGACTGCATGATGTTTTAACAGGTAGCACAAATGCTGCAGACACATTGAGCTGGGGTTCTCATATCAAAGTTATGGGTTTGAATCTGGCTTGCATCACATCCTGATCCTATGCCAAAAATGTGAAAAGCAGTGATGTGCTTTCAGTCCAGTAGAGGGCACTAAAGGTCACTATAAACAGGTTCATCATCCCATTGGAATCTCTCTCCAAAAGGTCTAATAAATAATGTACTTCAGTAAGTTATGTAATGCAATGGCATTCAGACTTTTTTAGTGTAAAAAAAAATTGAATATGTAAATCTACCAAGTTTGACCAAGATGATTCATTCATTTCTATAGAAGTGGATGAGAGAGAGAGCGAGAGAGAGAGAGTGTAAGACAGCGACATCAGATCAGCGGAACTAATGATCTGGCCTGCTTGTCAGACGGGAGACGTGGCTGTAGACGTCTCATCCCTGAGAGAACTGCATCCATTCACCAAACACAACTGCTGTTCTACAAGACAGCCTCACATCTGATTCACACGCTGACAATGGAAATGAGATGGAGCTCTAACAGATAGCCACCTCTGACCTTCATTAGCTTACCTGTCAATACACATCTCGCTTTCTATTTCAATCTCTTTTAAACGTTCCTCTCAGTCTTGGCCCAATGATCTGACGTTTTGTCGTTCCCACAAGCCTGTCATTCCTGACATCACTGGGCATGTTTACTGTTCATCTCTCGCTCAGTGTTTAGACACTGATACTGTTGAGTGTCATCTGGAGGTGCTTTACACCCCCAGAGAGCTCTCGCACTAAATAGAGTATGAGAGAGATGTTAATGGCCACACTGTGAGCCAATCACAAGCTGCGCAGTGACAGGAAAGCAATCGTGCATTATCATAATCGTGCAAGACCTAACAATACACAAGGTGGCTGAAAGTTTGAAGTCCACTGTCTAATTAGGGGGTTTTCTATTTCAGTTACAAAATCCACTTTTGCTGATTTTTTAAATTGCATTTATTGGACAATAAAACTATTCAAATGACTGTTTTCTGTTAGAATATATTTAAAAATTTATTTTATTCCTGTTATGGCAAAGCTGAATTTTCAGTGTCACATGATCCTTCATAAATCATTCCAATTTTAGTGGAAACTATGATAAGTTTTGAAGCAGAGTAATATAAAATTGGGTCCCACTTTATATTAAGTGGCTTTAAGTACTATGTACTTACATTGAAAAATAAGTACAATGTATTATTGTGGTCCTGTTGTATTGTAAAACACTTTTGCTGCTATTGGGGTATGATATGGGTAAGGTTAGGGACAGGTGTGGTGGTATGGGTAGGTTTAAGGGTAGGTTAAGGTGTGAGGGAAGGGTCAACTGTGTAATTACATATGTAATTACATAAATTAATTACAGCTGTAATTACATGCTGGTATTTTTAAAATATAAGTACAATGTAAAAACATGCATGTACACAATAAGTCCATTGTATCAAATTATTAATTTCAATGTAAGTACATAGTACTTAAAGCCACTTAAAGGGATAGTTCACTTTGAAATTAACTTTTGGTATGTTTTAGCTTACCTCAAGGGCATCCAAGATGAATGTGTCTTTGTTTTCACAGTATTTTCAATTTTGATATTTTTAGGTCAAACTGTTCTTGTCTCTGTCATTTAGTGGAGGTCTATGGGGTCCACCTCAAAGAGCATGCACAGAGAAGTCCAAATTAAACATGATTTAATGACTCGTAAATGTAAGTACACATTAATGGCCTAAGACATGAAACAAGAGGTTTGTGTGAGAAAACAAACAGTATTATATCGCTTTTACCTCTTGTAACCATAGCTCACTGTCCAAGTTACAAGAGGTAAAAACTATATACTGTTCGTTTTCTCACACAAACCGCTCGTATTCATGTCTTAGGCCATTAATGTGTACTTACATTTACGAGTCATTAAATCATGTTTAATTTGGACTTCTCTGTGCATGCTCTTTGAGGTGGACCCCATAGACCTCCATTATATTACTGATAAACACGTACGGTTTGACCTAAAAATTTCAAAATTGAAACTACTGCGGAAACAAAGACACCTACATCTTGGATGCCCTTGAGGTAAGCTAAAACATACCAAAAATTAATTTCAAAGTGAACTATCCCTTTAATATAAAGTGGGACCTAAAATTGATTACTATGATAGTTGAAAACTATTTAAAAAGCTGTCAGATAAGCTTAGCGTCACCGTATGAAACAACTCTTTTAGACTTTCAAGACAACTTGCAGTGAGCCAAGAAACAAATTAACTTAATTACAGTGAACGATGTAGTTGATATCAGCATGACAAAATTATTCCTGCATGCTCAGCAAGTTTTTACAGTAGTTCTACTCAGTAATGAAAGCTTTTACAACACTAAAATAAAAATGTGCTATACGTCAGCAGTCTGATGGTGGAAGAGGTGCTATAATAATATTGGTCTTGACATGTTGGTTTTTACTTGTCCGTTCAGAGCTACATGACTTATCATCTCTAGAGTCAGGGGTCAGGATTAGGGAAGCGCAAAACTACATCTTTTCAAAATTGGTTAGTCAGTAGGTCATCTGAGGGATTTGTTGACTAGGAAATCCTGTACAAGTTTAGGGTTGTGACCACCAGACCCAATTAGATTGGTTTCTTAGCAATACATGGTAAATGCAGCCCTTTTAATAGATTCAATACATTTTTTCTTTTACTAAAAAGAAACTATGATAGTGCTTTCAATAAAAGACCGCTGTAGCTTATAATATGCGAGGTGATTTAAGGTATAAAACGCTGATTCTAACACACACACACACACACACACACACACACATATATATATATATATATATATATATATATATATATAAAATAAATGTGTTGAAATGGCCTTCAATAAAGTTAAGATGTTAGACGTAAGACGTATGACACTGATACTTTAGAAGTTAACTGGACCATGCTAACCAACCAATCCTTGTGTTTAGATGAGAGATGAGCTGGATAAGATGGAGGACCGGCTGGAGTGGGCCAATAATGCACTCAAGAGCGACTGGACCCGCTGGCAGAAGGTCATGAGAAATGACCTACGATCAGCCTTCGTCGCAACACAGCAGAGCGAAACATCAACTACTATGAAAAGGTGAGATGTTTGCTTAGTTTTGTGTGTGCGTGTGTGTTAGGGCTGTCAACTTTAGTCGTTTAGTCGACTAATCGGCTCGATGCCGTTTTTGGTTCACTGACATTCTTATTGTGGTTCGACTCATGCAGTTGCATTTTTGTTTTACCAATAGAAAGAAATTTTCAATGATTTACTCCTAGATTTTTAGTCCTGTATAAACAGTTATATATTACTGTAGTGTGTGTTTGGTCTTTTTATAATATTTCTTTTTATAATATTTTGACCGCCATTTTATAAAAGCAAAAGCCACTTGAGGTTGGTTGTTACTATTTTAAATTTGATCACGTATTAAAATAGTGATTGAGAAGATTAAATGAGACTTATTGAGAAGATTTCAGAACTGAAAGATAAACATTCAAAGGTAGTAAAAATACTTTGGACAGGCCACTGATAGATATTCGAGAGGGTTGTACGTGGCCGTCTGCCTGCATTCATTTGCACAGCCGCTCTGGATCTGTGCCAGCAGAGGGTGGTAGTATCTCATTTTTATCCCTGCTGACAAGTAATTGCACTCCAAGTCTATAAATGTTGACATTGCTCGCTAGATTGGACGTGTTTTAGCTGGTTCACTGCTTAATTTATCTTTTTTTAAAGGTCTCTTCCTTTGCTTTCCAGTCGTAAACAATAAAATTATGACCTCAAAAGTTGAAGGTAATTTGCAACAGCACAACATAAAATGAGAAGCAAAGGAAGAAAGTTGAACTGTCAAAGTTTTAGTGATGTTGTGATCTCTGGTTACCAGCTCTGACATTAGAGGCTCAGAGAGACCAACCTGTTGTTGGACAGAAACAGATGAATGCGTTTATAGCGAGAACGAATATAACAGTCTCTGTTATGTCTCCAGAGAGGTTGAGGAGACATCCACCGGGATTTTTAAGATGGAAACAGATTTAAAAATAAGCCATGTTGAAAGAACTGTCATTCTCGCCAGTGTCGAGGGAAGCTACTTTGAAACCGTTGCTCGCCAAACTGACTCATTTAAAGTAGTTTTGAATACAGACAAAAACTAGCAGGGAAACTTGAATCAAAATGGCAGCTTGCAAAAGAAAAACTAGACTGAAACTAATAACATGCACTACAATAGGAACAAAAACTATACCCAATTACAGGAGAAAATCATAGAAGTTTTTGTAATTGCAGGTCTAATTTAGTAAATGAATTTCTCAGGCCTGACCTCAAATTTTTTCGTTTTGTACATGACATTTAGGGGCTATGGAAGCTTCCCCAATGGAAAATATACTTTTTATCTCACAATCCTGACTTTTTTTTGAGTATATCTACCAATTCTGAGAAAAACATCATATATATAAACTCGCAATTTTAACTTCTATATCTCACACTTTATAACTTGCATTTCTGAGTTTGTCTCTCACAGTTCTGGGAATAAAAAGTCAGAATTGTGAGAAAGTTAGAAAGTTTATGTCTCGCCATTCTGAAAAAAAGTTAGAAATAGAAGTATGTCTCGCAATTCTAAAAAAAGTTAGAATTGGAAGTATGTCTTGCAATTCTGGAAAAGTTAGAATTGGAAGTTTGTCTCACAATTCTGAAAAAGTTAAAACTGGAAGTATGTCTCGCTATTCTGAAAAAGTTCAAATTGGAAGTTTGTCTCGCAATTCTGAAAAAGTTAGAATTGGAAGTATGTTTCGCAAATCTGAAAAAAGTTAGATTTGGAAGTTTGTTCTCGCAATTCTGAAAAAGTTAAAACTGGAAGTAAGTCTCGCTATTCTGAAAAAGTTCAAATTGGAAGTTTGTCTCGCAATTCTGAAAAAGTTCAAATTTAAAGTTTGTCTCGCTATTCTGAAAAAGTTTGAATTTGGAAGTATATCTCGCATTTCTGAAAAAAGTTAGAACTGGAAGTTTGTCTCGCAATTCTAAAAAAAAATAGAATTGGAAGTTTGTTCTTGCAATTTCTAAAAAAAGTTACAATTGGAAGTTTTGTCTCGCAATTCTGAAAAAAAAAAGAATTTGAAGTATGTTTTGCAATTCTGAAAAAAGTTAGAATTGGAAGTATGTCTCGCAATTCTGAAAAAAGTTAGAATTCGAAGTTTTGTCTGGAATTCTAAAAAAAGTTACAATTGGAAGTTTGTCTCGCAATTCTGAAAAAAAAGAATTTGAAGGATGATTCGCAATTCTGAAAAAAGTAAGAATTGGTAGTATGTCTCGCAATTCTGAAAAAAGTTCGAATTGGATAAATGTCTCACAACTCTGAAAAAATTAGAACTGGAAGTTTGTCTCGCAGTTCTGAAAAATTTTTGAATTGAAAGTATGTCTCACTATTCTGAAAAAAGTTAGAATTGGGTCCATGTCTCACAACTCTGAAAAAAGTTAGAACTGGACGCATGTCTCGCAATTCTGAAAACGAAAAAAAAAAAAAACGAACTTGTGCGTACATGAATTTTTTTTTTACATTTTATTTTTGCAAAGTCCCTTTAGGAGCTCCGTATACTGTATATCTCACAGTTTTACCTTTTTTATTCTGTGGTGGAAACAAGCTTCCATAAAAGGCAGATCAATGTGAAATAACACAAAATAAGGATCCAGCAATGCAGCAAATTGCTTACTGCGAGTAATTGTGCTGCTATCTCCTTGAAATGTTGAAGAGACAACACAATTATTGTCTTGTTTACTTGATCCAAATGGCCTCAAATAAAAGTCTCAAACAGATTTAAAAAATTCTATGCTATATACTGCAAACTCTAAATACAACAACTAGTTATTCTTTAAATGGATCCAGTCCATGTGGCTGAATCAAAGCAATTGGAGATGAACTGCTAAATTAGATGTAGATTTGATTGGCCACAAGTAATTCTGTGTTGTTGTATATCTCACAAATAAATATTTGGCAGTATTATTTTGACTATAGTGCATTTTCTAAATAAATATGTACTATCATATGCACAACTTTGTGGTTCTGTGTGTTATATTGTGCTAGGCAGCCAAATAATATATTAACGGTGATTTGATTAAATCTAGGCTAGCTATTTATGCATCAATAAAACAGACTAGATCTAAACTGAAATTGAAAGCTGAAATACTGCATGCTCACAGGGCTCTTGCAGACAACCTGTTCCTCACATGCATGTTTTTTTAGATGCAACCTCCAGGCAGAGAGACATTTTTATTTTAACGTAGAAGCAAGAGCCTGACAGCATCAAACACTGACCTAAAAGAAATATGGTAGAAAAAAAAGAGAGATGGTGGAGTGACTGAACAAATATGTTTGTGCAAGAGAACTTCACCAGCCTTAAAGGGATAGCTCACCCAAAAATAAAAATTCTGTCATTTACTCGCATTCAAAAAAAAAAAAAGTAGAAAAAATAATACCATGGAAGTCAATAACACTGTTTACCAACATTCTTCAAAATATCAGGTTTTGAACAACTTGAGGGCGAGTAAATGACAGATTTTTTTTATTTTTTGGCTGAATTATCCCTTTAATCTGTGGAGACTCCTCTAGTGTCTCTGAGGGTAATGTCCGTTAATCAAGATGGTCATGTGCTTACTTACTAAATACAGGTCAAACTACATATTCCAGACCTGTGATTTGATACACTCTGTGATTTCGAAGTTGGTGTTTATTTGTAGTTACTCTGTGACTTATTTTAAAACAAAACCGTTAATTGGGAATTAATCATAGTTTTTGAATCAGATTTTCCAGGTCTAATCAGCATAGTGCAGTTTTGTGTAATAATATGAATTATACTTCATAAAGTTTTTCTTAGTTCTCTGTTCGTTTGGGTGCTTCTACCTTTACCGTTTCTCCACTGAAGTAATTTGCTTATGAAAAATGGGAACACTTCATTCTCTGCTGAGAGAAAGATTTTCCACCTCAGAATGTGATCGCTTCATTTTCATTTTTCTTGTTCTCATTTAATTTGATTGAGTTTTGCTGGAGGAGTCAACCAATGTTCTTTTAAAAATTACTTCACCCAGTAATGAAAATTATATATAATTTTTTTTAATAATCATTTGTTTATTTATTTTTAAATTATTTAATTATTATTATTATTCATAAGTTTATATATATATATATATATATATATATATATATATATATATATATATATATATATTATATATATATCATTATTAGCTTCCAGGTCTAAACAACATGACTACTTTGCATTTTTATTTATTATTCAGTTTCACGTCTTTGTTTCAACCTATCATGAAGACATTTGCATTCAACCTCAGGTCTCTGTACACATTATGCTTACAATGCAAACTGATTTAAGAAACACTGTAACCCTGCACACTGATGTGGGTGGATGTTCAACGTTTGCAATGCCGTACATTACAAACAAACACACGAGCCATGTACTGCAACATAGCATCTTCAGAGAATTGCCATGGAGAACGCCATAGCAACAAGGCTGTAGCTGAAACGATGGCAAAGATGAGGGTGCCGTCATTAAATGTTACATATAATTCAACCGACACAGAGCCTTTGAAGGATTTTCAGACTGGCAGAAACATTCATTTGTAACCAGAGTTAAAGCAACAGCTGATGCAACTGACGTTTAAAAATTCACATTTCGAGCTCTAGGATGGTGTAGCTTCTGTTGTTTGCTGTCTGGTCTGCACAGTTGTGTCTGTGTTGATGTTATGATTAAAAACCATCAGTAGCCATGTTTCGGACAGAGACCTATTGCAAAGCAAACGCTTTGACTGTCTAAACTACTCAAATAGGTATTGACATGCTCAATCTTTGTCAATAAACTCTTCTCTTCAGTACTCCTCACCTAATCAGTCTTCTGGAATGGTCACATGTATTGTGCCTTTATTATAGTTTTTACTAGTCTGTGTTTATATGCAGTGCATTGACCTTGTCATTGATTCTGAGCACTTCCACAATTACTATAGAAAGCTGAAGTCATTTTTTTTAACGACAAATGGGTCATTCTCTGCTGAGATCAGGAATAAACGCACCTCTGAATGTGATTGTATAATTTTTATATTTATTGTGCTTAATTGGTTGTGCTGGAAGGGTCAACAAATGCACTTTAAAGGGATAATTCAGTGAGAATTATTAAAAATTAAAATTAAAAATTCTGTCATAATTACTCTGAAATTCTGTCAAAAAAAATTCTGTCAAAATTCTGTAAATAAGTTACCTTATGTCATTTCAAACACAAAAGAAAAATTATATAATTTAAATTATTTATTGAACATTTGAAGTAAGTATCTGTTGATAAATCACCATTATTTGCATTCAGCATTGTTTTATTCTAAGTTGTTGTTCAAGGCTGGCCCTCACTAAAAGATTTTTAAAATCTTATCTGATTTTTCGTGCATTATCATTATCGTGCATTATCGCTCATGCGTTAGATGCATTATCGTCTTATACGTTTGTAAAGCCTCATTGATGTAGCCTGTTTCTACTGCAATGTTTTAAGTTTTCAGTATTTATTCAATTCAATTTCAGTATTGTGATTAATTAATTTAACTGCGTTTCACTTGACATTAATCTGCTACCAGCTTTCAATCGCTCTGAATGAGCATGGCTGCAGATTACACAATAAACAGACCTTTCCAAAGTCTGTGATTATAGCGCCTCCAAGCGGCAAAATGCAGCAAATACACCCCAAATTTTACCGCCGGGCAGAACGGTGGCGGTAAAAGCCACATTCTGGTTGTCTACCTACTGTACAGATTTTGAACGCGTTTGTCCTTGGGGTTCCAGGATTTCTGATAAAAAAAAATTCAACACGAGTCATGATGTTCTTCCAAGCAGATTCAATCACTCTTAACACACATCATTTGCCTAGAAATGTAGACGCACCCTAGCGGCAGCAACAATTTATTTTGCAGCCAGTGTAGTCTAGCTATTCTCCATTGGCTTTCGAGCTGGAAAAACCAAACTCTAGTCAGGCCAATCACATCATGTATACAGTTGGTGGGCAGCCTTAATATAATGACGGTAGAGTTGTGACTGTTCTGGGTTATTTCCCTGCTACTTGAAAGCGAAAGATGACGGCTGCAGCTGGCGAACAGCGGTCTTTCAAACCGGCTTTGGCCGCGAAGTCAATCTTAAAGTAAGATGTGTTCAGAGTTTTGACGACCGGATACTCTGGTGGGAAAACGCATGGGACTCACTCATCCACAGCCGTTCGTTGCTCTGGTTGGTTGTGGCGCTATCCTATTGCGTGCAGAGGGATATTGAAAGACAACCGTTAATCCCGCACCTTGGATTTAGGCATGCCAATGGTGAGTTCCCAGACCTAACATCTTGATGTGGGTCTGGCTTGCCAGGCTAACACATCACACCACAGAAAAATCTAAGACAATCTGTAGAACCATCAAGTTCCTCATGCAGAGTTCTCAAAACTTTAGCAAGCGAAATACGACAATTCTTAACATATGCTTTCATATCAATCTCCTGCAAGGGAACGGCACACTAAAGTCGTGAGTGATTGCCCTTTACCCAGCTGGTGACAATCCCAATCACATCTGTCCCATTCAGCTTTGGCACACAGTTTTATTTTCTGTGATTAATCAGTATCTTGAACTAGAGTTATACAGGTGTCTGCTTCCTTCAACTGGGCCGTTTGGTAGTACTGAGACAAATATAGCCGTGTCCTGATTCGGGGGATGACTGTGGTCCAGCGCCCTCACGCATGGCCTGTCTAAAGTCATTTACTAAGGTCACGTCACGTCTGAATCCTGTGGTGATGGGGAACATTGATTAACTGCTTTTGACAGTCAGTCAGCCGCCAGCCAACGCGCCTCCAGTGATTCTGCTATGAAACACCGCTTGCGAGTGGCATCCGTGTTTTGGGGCTTGGCGACGGTTGATGAGTCCCTGTGAAGACATTTATCAAGGGCTTAGAAAGTGACATCTAAATGGCACTCGGAATGAGGTGCGACCAAAGCTTCTGAATGAAATTGGAAATCAAATACAGCGCATTAATATAGAACGGTGATTAAACTTTAAACGGTTTTGTTGCACACCTTCCAGCCAATCGGAATCAAGTATTCAGACAGGTGTGTGTGTGTGTGAGAATACTTATTTAAATTAATATAAATATATAGCATTTGTATATATAAATATAGAATAATAAATCTTTATAAAATAATATAATTTGTATTTATATAAATTTAATTATTAATAATTTCTATTTACATCATATTTATTGAACATTGTTTCTAAAAGCAGTAAAGTCAAAGGAAAACCTGTTCAGCTATTTCGAGCATCCAAGCATAGGAAGTAGGGGAATCCTGAAATCTCAAAAATTGTTTGCCGAACTCACAATTAAATAACATATTTCAAATCAGCAACAAAATCAGTGATTGGCTCTTTTATTTAGAAGGCGGGACTTATTCCGCCACATTGTGCTTTGTACGTTATGAGCCCGACCAGATAAAGGATTTTGAAGGCCGATACTGATATAAATATTTTTGGGTTTTAAAATCCTATATTCCGATATATCGGCCAATATTTTTTTTATTTCAGAAACGCGCAACAAAACATTAACAGATTTCCCTAACATTAGTTATTTATGAGTTTTAACTAAAAATAATATGATAATGCATTTTAAAAAGAAACGTGTTTCTTTTATTGTCAAAACAGAACAGACTGATGATAGTGGCATTAGCTAGCTTTATGGTTAGCTAGTCTATGATGCGACATAATTTAGCAATGGATTACGTCATACTGCAAATTGTAAAACATACATTTTCAATATAACAGGCCAAGGAGAGATAATATGTCTCATTGCTATAACTGTCACGCGCTATTAAAGAGATACTTCAGTCACATTGTCAAAAGTTAAAAGGACAGTCAGTCAACTACACTGTAACAACGTAACGTAACTATTACTAGCTAATTCCGCTTCTCTCTCGGCTTATTTAACAGCAGCAAAACTGGACATGATAGTCACAATTTTTTTTCATGCTTATTTGAGTCAAGAGGACTGATGGAATAACGAATTGTTATTCAAGCAATGTATGTCTCGTGACCAACTCAACGAGTGTTGCCAACAGGAACGGTGTGGAGTGCCCTCTGGTGGACAAATCAGACCGATGTTCAGCGTGTTTCGTCCGTTTTTATTTTATTTTTGAAATATTCATTTATCGACCATTATAACTGCCGATACCAATAGTTTGGAAAATGCCTAATATCGGACCGATAATATCGGCCTGGCTCTACTTCTGCACTTTCTACCGTTCGTAAGTAATATGAGTTCACGTCTATGTTAAAGTTTGTTGTTGTGTCTGACTTGTCTAAATCAATTTATTATACTGCTTCACATGGCTTATTGCTTTAATATAAATGTGTGTGTGTGTTTCTTGCAGTGTTTGGCTGTATGGGAGTCATTCTTGCATTCTCAAAGGACAGAGGCTGAAGGAAATGGAGAGGTTGACTTTTCCTAATCTCCCATGGTGCTTTTAGGTATACGGGACCACACATGATGATTTTATTTCTACTGACACCAATAAGATTCATATTTCGAGACTGAAAGACCAAAGAGAAAGACCTAAAAGAACAGATCTAACAGCTTCAGCAACTGACCCAGAGAGAACCCTAATGGAAGTATATTTTCCTCTGTCATCGGTACATTTGCTCCAAAGCACGTTTGGTTTCTTTTGACAACAGGGAAAAATCATATTGCCAAATCTTTTATATTGAGACCTATTTTTCTTTTTTGTTTATACGAGTACAACACATGAGATGAGAAAAATAATGCAATTGCTGGAAAATGAAGATGCTCACATTGTCTTTATTGCACCATCTGACCTTTCTAGTGAGAATCTATCCATATGATGTTTGAGATTCATATGTCTTGGCCTTTTGCAGATCAATGCAAATGCAGTTACCTCTGATCAGAGATGCCTTGCTGCAAAAACCATTCGATTAATGTATGAATAAATATAAATGCACTCTGAATGAATGCATTTCTTGCATTGGACTGAATTCATCATTGTGCTATTCAGGTTACTGAAGCTACAACTTTATGCAAACATCATTATATTGAAGATGATGCTGACATTCCAGAATTGTTTACATGATATTAAAATAATAAATGAAAAGAATTTAACTGTTGCCTTTTGAATATGAAATGAGTGTATTGTTTTAGATACTATTATTTGAATGCAGTGCGCTAATATCATAATAGACTGGTTTAAAACTGATTTTACAGATCATTAGTGAAATTAATGTCTTGGAATTATACATGTATTCTTTGAACAAGTAAATTGTTATTGAAAAGATGATTGAAAGAAGCTTTGTGGTGTGTGTTTTTGCTCTCGTTTTAAGAGAAAGTGAGCAAGCGAGAACGTCATGTTGGATCCTAAACTAGGTTACAATCACAGCTTGATCACATGAAACATTAAAAAGCTCTATATATAATAAACTCAAGATCGATTGATCTATGTCAGTACTGTTTCCTTCACTGCTTTTACAGTCCTGCGGCAAAATAAGATAAATGTCACCCATGTTTGCAGCCCGAATTCAGCGTGATAAGATAAAAAGGCAATAGTAAGAAAACATGTATTTCCAAACAAGACTCATTCGAATAGGTTCTTTTTAGTGAATCAATATCATACAGCGCAACCAATTTAGCAAGATTGACAAACGAATGACTCTTATGAGCTGGTCGTTTTTAGTGAAAGAAATACATTATAGTGGAATTTGATTCACAAACAAATGACTCGTATGAACTGGTTCTTTTTACTCAAACAAATTTAAGTGGAATTTGATTCTTGAACAAATGAGTCGTATGAACTGATTCTTTTAGTGAAACAAATACTTCATAGTGGAATTTGATTCATGAACAAATGTCTCTTTAGAAATGGTTCTTTTTAGTGAATCAAAAAGTATTATTCACAAAGAAATTACTCTTATGTAGTATGATTCATAAACAAATAAATCATGTGAACAGATTTGTTTTAATGAATTCGAAAGCATACAGCGCAACTAATTGAAGCTGCTAACCTGTTGAATTTGGCCAGCACAGCACTACTTTAGCTTAGCTTTACTTAAAAGTCATTAGCACCTGTGAAAGGCCATTTTAAGAGATAGATAACTTATAATTTTGAAGTCCAGTCTTTGATATAAAGCCAGTTCCTTCATCAGATCCCTCTCCTTGGACCACTTAGAGTTGTGTCCAGGTGGACATACATATTCCAGAAGCCTGGAATGGGAAGAGGAAAACCAGAGCCCAGACATTTCACAATCCAAGAGTAGTCAAACACTCGTACCAAAGTGCTCTAAACTGAGTTAATCACTACATTGTCTTTGGCAAATATGTTAGTGTGTCCTTATGCACTATTAATTTGCAATTTGGTTTGAAAGTAAGTGCACTATGAATGTAAAAAGCAAATAGAGATACTGCTGCGGCACTTGGCTTTTTCCTGCCATCAGCAGCAGCTGTTCTCTGACTCGAGCATCTGAGGCTGGCTGGCAGAAAGCAGGCCTGCTCTGGGCTTCCTCATGGAGACTTGGAAAGGGAAGTACATGAATGCCTGAGTGACCAGATGGATCAGACAGCCTCAGGGAAGCCCACAGTCACCATGCTTCTCTGTTCCTTTTAGGATGCTCCAGCACAAGACTTAATTCAGCACGACCAGAGAGAAACTGCCAAAGAAACATTTCAAATATTGCCATTTCAAAGCTAAAAAGTTATCAGATGTTTCAAGCTATTTTAAACTTGTTTGGGTTATAGACAACTCATTTTTTAAGTTTTAATGACTCAAACATCCAATTTGATTGTACTTATTATTATTATTTTACAGGGTAGTACATTGGTAGTACACAAATTAGAATATTGTGCAAAAGTTCGTTTATTTCATTAATTCAACTTAAAAGGTGAAACTAATATATTATATACTCATTACATGCAAAGTGAGATACGTATTTCAAGCCTTTATTTGTTATAATTTTGATGATTATAGCTTACAGCTCATGAAAACCCCAAATTCAAAATTAGAATATTGTGAAAAGGTTTTCATAGCTGTAAGCCATAATCATCAAAATTATAACAAATAATGGCTTGAAATATTCACTTTGCATGTAATGAGTCTATATATTTGTTTCACCTTTTAAGTTGAGTTACTGAAATAAATGAACTTGTCAAATTTTTCGAGTTTCATCTGTAGTTGTAGGTTGGTGAGCCTGATTTGTGAACAAATGATTCTTTGGAACCAGGGGCCTCATGTATAAAACTTTGCGTAGATTTCATCCTTAAAGTGAATTTCCAGAATTTGCGACGCACAAAAGTTTTCGGATTTATAAAACTGTTCGTACGCCAGAACCTGCCAAAATTCACTTTATACATCCCAGTCAGAGGTTGAATGCGCGCACATGCGTCTCCTTCCCGAAATAATAACCATATGGAGATTACAACACCTAGTTTTACTATGCATATCCTCATCTGCATATCATTTGCATATGATTATTCAGCCACGTGATACCATGTTTAACGGTACAAGACGTTAGTAAAATATGAAATGCGGATGTGCCGTCACATTATTACAAACATAATTTTACAAACAAATAGTGTTAAATACATTTCTAAGAAAGTTTTTCTCAATCTTTTCCACTGGCCAAATAGTTTTTTTAATTGATTTATATTTTTAAAGGAAACAGATAGACCTTGTTGTGCATTATTTGCACGAAACAATTTTCTCAGACAATCTGCTATTAGCTATCAGTTAAAACATTAAAACACAGCATGCCAGAGGAAACGTGTTCAAAAGCATTGCATCCACAACAAATAGGTCTATTTCTATTTATTGAATATACTTTTTTTGTAACTTCTCAGTAATGATTTCATGCAGTTTAAGTGTTTAACTCCATTAATGAGAATGGCATATTTAATCTAAATGTTTATATCAGAAGTAAAACATAGTTTAAATCATTCTTTATTTATTTAAACTGTTATTGTGAACATGCACTGTATTTATGATTAGGACTCATAATGAAGATTTACGGTTTTACTTCATCTGCCGTTAGATAGGCTATGCGTCAGTTTCACAAAACGGCTCAACGCGCTCATGGCACAGACATTTAAGAAGGGATGGATGTTTGCTTCAAGTGATGATATGTTTGTGAAATTATATTTAAATTATATTTCTGTAGATGTATAATTTTCTTTAGATTCTCTGTCTAATAGTGACCAAAAAGACATTTAACTCCAGCTCACCATCGGTGTCGCCAAAACACAGTCTTCTAAAAGAGTGCGAACGCACGGTCAAGAGCATCCTTACGTTGCGCACTTATATATGCCAAGTTTATTTTTTATAAATCCCAATATGTGCGTGGAAATGCGTACGCATATTTCTATGCCCATTTTGTACGTATGCAACGTTTATACATCAGGCCCCAGTTCTTTTTGGTGAAATAAAAACATACTGCATAACTGTTGAATTATGTAATCAGATTACTTTTTTCAAGTAACTAGTAAAGTATCAACACATCGAGAGTTACTTTTCAAATAAGTTAGCAGTTACTTTGTTTTCCAATTTATTGTCTGACACCTCTTCAGTCTCCATGTTGACAGAAACCTTGAGTGAGTGCAGAGCTGTTGTGTGGACATGATGGTTATTGTAATCTCGATGTGATCAGGCATTTACTCATCTCACAAAAAACTGATTCAGTGTCGATAATGAATAAAAAATGAAATGCAATCTCAATTTTATGCAAATCTACAATAATTAAATGTTAAATAATTACACAAATATACTTTGTCTATATAATCTCCCTTTATTAACCAATGTCTTTATGCTAAACTAATGTCATTCAGCCACTGATACAAGAAATGACTTATATATACATCTGTTTGTGTTCTTAGAAGATCTGCGTAATACTGTATCAGCCTCATACATGTCAGCTTGACCATTCACTGAAGTGTGTCCAAGTTCCTGGTTACTGTTGTCTCTTGTGTGTAATTATGGCATTGGGTGTGAACATTAGCAATGTCAACGCATTCAGAAGAACCACGAGACAAATGTGTGCCAATATGCATCTCAAGAAAGATAAACAGAAGAAAAAAGGTAGTTATTTGTTTGATTTGACTATAATTTTTCTAGCATTTTTAACTTTTAATTACACATGTTGATCTATCTATCTAATCTAATCTATCGATCAAATTTCTCTAAATGTTGAATCTATCACAGACTATTTCTTTTTTTATTTTGAACTTGTTTCCACAATTACCAGTGTTGTGGAAACGTGGAAACTGGCTTCATTAGATGTAAACAACTAAATCTTAAAGTTTTGTTTCCATTCTCTCTGTGTTATGGAAGCCCATTTCCACTTAATAATAATTGTGACTTTATATCTTCCAGTTTTGACTTCATCTCACAATGTGAATGTATTTCTTAATTTAAACTTTGTCGAATGCAGACCTCTGAGTGTTTACATCTGGTCTGGAAGCAGTGTTGGCTCTCTCAGTACCGCTATACAATACAATCTGCTAGAGGAATGAAGTTTCCACACCATCAAAACAAGCCATTTCAGTTTTCTATGCTGCACTGAGCAGGGCTGTAACGGAAGAAAATTACTCTACTTTATCTCGCTTGTGCATTACGCTTTCCCAAAAAGTGTGCTTTAGAGGTGTTAGAGGTGGCTTGTGTTGTGCATCGGGCTGATATGAGGTGTCGGTAATGGAAAACAATAGCCGGGAATAGTTATGGACTTCCATGACTCATTGATTCTGGGCTATCAAGTCATTCTCTATAAAATGAGAGATTTGATGAGCTGCAGGTACATTCACAGCAAATCTGTTAGCATTGTACGCTCAATTCTTTTGACTGCTTACTAGCAGGAGCTGACTTTGTTTGCTATAGTAAAGAGCTTCTATTGTTTTGCCTGTTTCCATCGCATCCTAAGCAATTCAACACCAGTGATTATGATGAATGCGACACACTAGCTGTTGTGTCATAAAAAGTGTCCCATCAGTCCTCTCTGTTTCATTTTTGACTTGACTATTCAGCTAGCAAATCTCGATAGCATTTAGTAGCTTTTGTCAAGTAATGAGATTTAAACAAATGTGAATAGTATTTCTGTAGTATTTCTGTGATAGGTCTGTGTTAGATGAATTTGATATTATCATACGACAACAATTATAAATGTGTATCTGTAAAAAGGTTGCTGTGAATTTTACGTGTTTACAGTATTACTACTGTAATTTCATTTACATGAATACTACTGTTATTTCATTTACAGTAATACAATGCATTGTACACTGTATTAATATTTACAGTTGAGTACTGAATGTTTCATTTACAGTACAAGTACCATATTTTAATTTACAGGAATAATACTGTAAATTGTATTCATGAGTTCAACTACTGTATTTTTATTTACAGTAACAGAATTGATTTCCTATTACATAATTCGATTTTTTATGATTTGCAGTAGACAATAATTACAGTAGTAAACATATTTTTCCATAATCCTTTGCTATTTACAGTATTATACTGTTGGCACATTTAACGGTAGTATACTGTACATATTACAGTACAATACTGTTCAAATTACAAAAATCTGTTACCGTTATTTTAATTATTAATTGTATAATTAATTGTATAATTAAATGTTTATATATATATATATATATATATATATATATATATATATATATATATATATATATATATATACTGTATATGTGATATATATATATATATATATATATATAACATTTTAATTATATTTAAAATATGCAACAATATAATTTAATTCAATAGAAATAGAATAGAAATGTTTATTATATGTAATTATATATGTATAATTCTGCATGTAGTATCTGTCATCAAATTCTTATTTACTCATTTACAGCACTCTCCAAATGTTTATTGGCGAATGTAATTTTTAGAAAAAATTTTTTCAATCTTCGAATTTTCAAGAACATAAAAACACTTTTAAAAGGTGTATTTGTAAAATTCGGTGTTTACGCATTTAATCCACAATGTTTCTACAGAAAAGGTGAGGAGAGGAATCTGTGCTGTGCTTGGGAATGTTCCGATACGGATAGCAGAATGACGGTAAGCAATCAAACCCGTTCATCATCAGGGTACGTTTACACATGTACTAAAAACAGAAACGTTTTTTCCTTCGCATTTTTCACAACAACTGTTCACACGGCTCTACGAAAATGACAAAAAATACTGTATTATGTATGCCAGGCCAGTAGATGGCGATCTCACTATGTACTGTAAAGAAACACGAAACGCATAATACGCATGTGCATGACATCACTCACTGTTTTCACAATTATACCCTTTTTGTCATTTACACTGAGACTATAAAGGTATCGTATTCAAAGACTTGGACTTTCAAACCCGTTTTAAAAAGTTTGCGTTCTCAGGCCACCAAAACGCCATTGCTGCGTAATTGAACGGCCAAAACGCATTAAAAAATGCAGTTTTTAGTAGAAAACGATCATGTAAATGCCCCCTCAGTCAGGGGACCTACTAAGTAATGGCTTGCATCATAATGAATCTGGTTGGTAGGAGTAAAATGCTGCCAAAGAAAAATCAATACACTCTCTGAAATGGCTAATCAGAGTCTTGAACGACGGTCCCACAGAGTTCTCTTAAACATGGTTAAGTTCAAGCAGCAGGAGAGGAGATAATAGGCGATGTAGCCGAATGTTTCTCTGAATGTTTGCAGCCCTGTGAACCCGTGTCTAATTACACTGTTGCTTTCACCTGCTGCTATGGGGAATTCTCTGTAGGGATCTGGAGCCATCCATTATGTGTGGCGCAAACATTTGTCTGCCACAGAGTCGAGCTTTCTACCCAGCATGCCTCAAAATCACCTCGCAGTGTGTATGGAGACTGAAAAGAGCGACTTCCTGCCAATCACTCAGCATGTAGAGGTTTCTCTACACATACACACATGAGCCCATGCTTCATTTGCAATGTTTTTTTTTTCTGTTTTGACTGGTTATTCGTGTTTGTTTGAGCTTTTTACGATTGTTTTGACTGGAAGGGGAGAATTTCCCTTCGAACAAGAAGTAGGCGGGACTTAATTTTGTCCATTGGGAACTGATTGGATGCCTGTGATTTGCTATTGGACGATATCATGTGCCGCCCTATCGCGAGTTGTCGCTGCAAGAGGAAGGGGACGTTTTTTGATTAACGATTATGAGGGCAAATGAAGAAAAAAAAAGTGCGAGGATAAATCATTTATAATAAATACTGCATTCCATCAAATACAAGAATTGTGCATTTTGATTTCATGGTGACTTTAGGACCAATATCTTATCCAGAGAAATATCACGGATTTAAATCTGCGCTCTGTCCCACCTGTCCCTATTATTTTAAATTACACAGCATTTTATTTTTTCTGAGCAACTTCAAGTAGCCTGATGGCGAATGTCAACAAGGGCACCGTATGAGTCAGGATTCATGCCAACTGACTATTACTGCAGATGCACAAATGACACTTCACTCACAACACCACTCTGGTATTGAGTCATATGTGCTCAAATCATATACAATTATGGTAACTGATACCATTATCGACCCAACTCACTGCAATGAACTCTTGAGGGGAAAAAAAGAAGCTTTTCTAGTGTTGAACTTTTTTCTTTCAAATATAAAGTCTGACACATTAATGGCATTGGGCCTTTTACTGATAATTTTGCACATATAGTATTTTGCATAGCATTGCATAAGCTTGCTGAAAAGTTCCAATGCAACAGGTGCATGAACAGAAACTTCTTAATGTCATTGTTCATCATTGTTGGTGAATTCAAGTTATTTTAAATGAGGCCGGAGTGTCAACTAGTAATTTGCATAAAATACACCCAGGGCATGTCCATATAAGGGCTTTCCATACAAACTTTCCATTCAATTCATGATTGTGTTTTGGATCAGTTGGAAGCTGTGTACAGGATGCATTTTTTAGGTCATTTTTGTTAATTGTTACTCATTTTACTTGTAGATCCATTATTAAAATCCTAATAATATATATATATATATAGGGCTGTCAAATGATTAATCGTGATAAAATAAAAGTAAATAATAATAATAATAATAAAATTATTATAAAAAAGAATAGTAATAATAAAAAAATTAAAAAATCTTTATTTTTAAGAAAAAATAAAAGTTTTTGTTTACATAATATATGTGGGTGCACTGTGTATAATTATTTTACATAAATATATATAAGCATGTAGTGATGTATTTAATACAAGAAACATTTTCATGTATATACTGTATATAGATGTATATATAATTTATATTATATATAATATAAATATTATATATAAATAATATTCTTTCCTTAAATATACATGCATGTGTGGGTATTTATATATATACAAAATAATTATACACAGTGCACCCACATATATTATGTAAACACAAACCTTTATTTTGGATGTGATTAATTGTGATTATCATTTGACAGCCCTAATATATATATATATATATATATATTTTTTTTTTTTTTTTCGCAAATTAACCTTACTTATTAATAAATCATTTGTGTGTGAAAACATTCTAGCTGACAAGGAAAATGAAAGCTTATAATATTTTTCCAAACTCCAGAATTTAGCATCTTCTAAAAATGTTGTGAAAAACATTAATATTGCATATTAGAGGTCTCACAGGAGAAAATATCAGCCAGATGTTGTTTAAATCTACAACCATAGTAAACATTTGATTTTATTTAAAAAAGCTATGGCAAACACAGACGAAATATGTAAGATTCTGCCTTATTTCTTGCTTTCAAACTGAGAAAAAAAAATAAACATCAGTTTTATTCACTTATTTTCTCTTATTCTAGGGATAAGTTATGGGTAGGGTTAGGTTTAGGGTAGGTAGGTATATGGTTAAGCTCACATTTTAGCTCGTGGTCTCAGATTATGGACCTCAGTATATCTCTCCCTGCTTGCCAAAAGTTAGATGTCGAACACATTTGCATTTAAACTCGTCACCACTCACCTCTGAAGCAAACAGTGAGTCATGCTGAGTCCCACAGCGTCGGCACAGCTTTCTGAAAGATGGCCGTAGAATGGGACATCGATCAGAGCCGGGCCACGCTGGGGTCAGACTTGACATTTAAAAACCGGACCTGTGATTAATCATCGACCGAACAGGGCTCAGACTTCACGACATTAGTATTGAAGCCCAGGGGACATCCAAAGACCCATGACAGGGGGACTGTTTAACACTTATACTATAGACAAAACCATGTTAAACAATATTTATATTTACTCAAATGCATGTGAGGATGCTTCAAAACAGACAAAAATGAGAATAATTTTCTCAAGGCAGGGATGGAATTAATATGACGCACTTTAGATTCGCAGCTAATCAGGGTTTACAGGATTCCTTAAAAATGACCGGCAGGCGTGTTGCAGTTAGTAATAGATCATCCAAAGCCTTTGCAATTATCCTTTTTTTGTAGGAGCGCTTGCAACATTAGTTCAAAAAGTGGTAGTATGCCAAATTGCACCTATATGCAATTGAAGTAGCAATGAAGAATAGAAATAGCTTTCCAGAAAACACTACTTATTTGGCTCTTTCATGAGGACACAGACTTTTGAGACCAAACTACATTTCCCATCATTATCTGTGGCAGCACAAGAAGAAGAATAGTGCATTCAAATCCATCTGGGAAGTTTTTGTTCATGAGTTGAGAAGTTAATCATGTCAAATACAATCAACTCTTTGGATATACAGTATAATATGGCAATAGGTGATGACCATTTAAAACGCATTAAAAAGCTGATGCAACATTGAATACATTGTTCCAAAAAAAAAAAAAACATTGCACACCATCCTAGTTTGGGATGAGTACAATTTATTTGAATTAGTTTAAAAAAATAGCTATTATTTTATCATGGTTCTCACAAAATATTAAGCAGCACAACTGATTTAAACATTGCTAATAATAATAAATGTTTCTTGAGCAGCAAATCAGAATATTAGAGTGATTTATGAAGGATCATGTGACACTGAAGACTGGAGTAATGATGCTGGAAATTCAGCTTTGCATCTCATGAATGAATTAAATTATATTATATCCAAATAGAAAGTTCACTTAAATTTTAGAAATATTTCACATTATTACTGTTTGTACTTGATTTTTTGTCCCCATTAAAGTAACGCCTTGGTGAGCATTATGGTTGGGTATCGTTTGAATTTGAACGATTCCGATTCCTTGTTTCGATTCCGGTTCCTAACGATTCTCAGATTCCGATTCTTTTAAGAGGCAGGGTCAAAAAAAGTTTAGCTAACCTTGCTAACCAACGGTCTTTCTGAAGGAAATACTCCTTTCTGAAGGAAATACTCCTTTTGTCACAAATGTTGCATTTTGCCGAGATTTCGCTATTTTTAGAAAAGTTAAGCCACACTTTGGACCGCCGACGTAAGCTACTCATGCTCGACTTGCACGGTTATGCCAACACTTCCGGTAGACGCTTCTTTGTTGGTGTTGTTCAGCGGTTTCTTCTTCCGGTCAGACCGACTGTGAATATCGAAACTAGGAATCGAAATTTTAACTTTTGACGATTTCGGGAAAACAAAAAGTTAGTCCCGGTTCCAATCGATACTCGATTCTCGATACCCAACCCTAGTGAGCATAAGTCTTCTTTCCAAAACATTTAAAGTTTTTTACACTCGATTTTTCCCCACTTATTTTTTTTAACAGATAAAAATGCATTTCATCGATACCGGGACTCTAAACAGAAGGTTAGGCACAAATGCATTTACTTGAATGAGAAGAACTTCATTTTGTCCCCTCATTTATTCGCTCAGCCCAGGTTGTGTGTATCTGGATCAAATGATGCATCAGATAGAGCAAACCCAAGATGGAAAGCATCACAAATAACTCTCGTCCCTGCTAAATCTGCCAACCTGAATGTGAACATTACCCAGTGAGAGATCAAGTGCACCAGACACGAGCTGTGTACCCATAAATCCCAGTGAATCTAGTGATTCCAAGACCCAGAGACAAAATATTGCCAGTGAGAACTCAATGCAAGTACATATCGTAGAGGTAAGCAGGATTCTGCCAATGATAAGTGGATTCCGGAAACTTCTCATGAGCAAATGGTGGTGGAAACTAAAGCCTGGCGGTGCGACGGATTTGTCACGGCAAACCACGAAACAAGGAGTTCTGAAGCTTTTCGGAAAGAGGCATTTGGACAAAAACTTGAATGGAGCCATCGGCGCCTGGCTAAGGTGGCACGCCTTGGGTCGTCATTGCCCGCCGATGGCCTGCCAACCGCAGCCAGACACAGGGTGGTGATCCGGAGACTGGCACGAGTAAGAGGTTACAGAGGGACTCAGGTACAGGGCAGCCATGGGGAACAAACGGTCCAACCGTTACCGAATCACAAAGACCTGTACAATATCTACAGTCTGTCAGCACTACAAAATCAGTATGAATGTCTCTGTAGTCCTTTCCAACCACGAATGAGACACAGTCCAGTGGGAGACCTCGCACAGAACACCAACAGGAAACAGGAAGGACAGCGGAGAGAGTTTTCTGATGCAATTGGGGTAAGATTGATGGAAACCTGTTTCCACCATGGAACAAAAACATTTTCCTCAGCAATTCTGAGTTTATATCTCATAATTCAGACTTTTACCTCACAATTCTGAGTATATATATCTCAAAATTCAGACTTTTACCTCACAATTATATCTCACAATTCATACTTTTACCTCACAATTCTGAGTATATATATCTCCAAATTCAGACTTTTACCTCACAATTATATCTCACAATTCATACTTTTACCTCACAATTCTGAGTATAAAATATCTCAAAATTCAAGACTTTTACCTCACAATATATATCTCACAATTCATACTTTTTACCTCACAATTCTGAGTCATATATATCTCCAAATTCAGACTTTTACCTCACAATTATATCTCACAATTCATACTTTTACCTCACAAATTCTGAGTTTATATCTCAAAATTCAGACTTTTACCTCACAATTATATCTCACAATTCAGACTTTTACCTCACAATTCTGAGTATAAAATATCTCAAAATTCAGACTGTTTACCTCACAATTATATCTCACAATTCATACTTTTACCTCACAATTCTGAGTATATATATCTCAAAATTCAGACTTTTACCTCACAATTATATCTCACAATTCATACTTTTACCTCACAATTATATCTCACAATTCAGACTTTTACCTCACAATTCTGAGTATAAAATATCTCATAATTCAGACTTTTACCTCACAATTCATAATCTCACAATTCATACTTTTCATCACAATTCTGAGTTTATATCTCATAATTCAGACTTTTACCTCACAATTCTGAGTATATCTCATAATTCAGACTTTTACCTCACAATTCTAAGTTTATATCTCACAATTCAGTATTTTTTATCACAATTCTGAATATATCTCTCAATTCAGATTTTTCCTCACAATTCTGAGTTTATATCTCACAATTCTGACTTTTTCCTCACAATTCTAAATTTATATCTCACAATTCTGACTTTTTCTGAGTATGACATGCCATTACCTGTGGGAAAAAGTCAGAATTGTGAGATGTAAACTTGCAATTACGAGTTTATAATTTGTAATTGCAAGGTATAAACTAAAAATCAAATAAAAAAATCTAAATTGTGAGATGTTATTTTTTTATTCCGTGACCGAAACAAGCTTCAATAGGTAAATGTTCTAAACCAAAAGATTGTTTAAGTCTAAAAGACAAGACCATTTTGCTGCTTTTGAGATTCCGAATTTGAATTTCTCAGACACGTCAGTTGATCAATGTCCTGACTTCGAACACCTCGTCTTTAAAGCACAAAGGCCAAACTTTCCAATTGTTCGAACTGAATGAAAACCGAAATAATGTGACACAGTAAGGCTGCTTGTTCACACTGGGAAACATGCAGTGCGGATTGATTGTTTGAAAGATATTGACCCGATTTCGTGGTAAACAGAAATGAATGATTTTGTTACACAATCAGCTCTATTTGATTCTAGATAAATGAGACATGAACTTGTAGCTATTGTTAGCTGCCAAGTATTACAGGAGCAATTTAGACTCTAAAAATAAAGCACTTGTGTTATGGTATTGGGTTTTGGAGGGACACAGGGTGGTGATCCGGAGACTGGCACGAGTAAGAGGTTACAGAGGGACTCAGGTACAGGGCAGCCATGGGGAACAAACGGTCCAACCGTTATCGAATCACAAAGACCTGTACAATATCTACAGTCTGTCAGCACTACAAAATCAGTATGAATGTCTCTGTAGTCCTTTCCAACCACGAATGAGACACAGTCCAGTGGGAGACCTCGCACAGAACACCAACAGGAAACAGGAAGGACAGCGGAGAGAGTTTTCTGATGCAATTGGGGTAAGATTGATGGAAACCTGTTTCCACCATGGAACAAAAACATTTTCCTCAGCAAATCTGAGTTTATATCTCATAATTCAGACTTTTACCTCACAATTCTGAGTATATATATCTCAAAATTCAGACTTTTACCTCACAATTATATCTCACAATTCATACTTTTACCTCACAATTCTGAGTATATATATCTCCAAAATTCAGACTTTTACCTCACAATTATATCTCACAATTCATACTTTTACCTCACAATTCTGAGTATAATATATCTCAAAATTCAGACTTTTACCTCACAATTATATCTCACAATTCATACTTTTACCTCACAATTCTGAGTATATATATCTCAAAATTCAGACTTTTACCTCACAATTATATCTCACAATTCAGACTTTTACCTCACAATTCTGAGTATAAAATATCTCAAAATTCAGACTTTTACCTCACAATTATATCTCACAATTCATACTTTTACCTCACAATTCTGAGTTTAAATATCTCATAATTCAGACTTTTACCTCACAATTCTGAGTATATCTCATAATTCAGACTTTTACCTCACAATTCTGAGTTTATATCTCACAATTCAGTATCTTTTACCTCACAATTCTATATATCTCACAATTCAGACTTTTACCTCACTATTCTGAGTTTATATCTCATAATTCAGACTTTTACCTCACAATTGAATATCTCATAATTCAGACTTTTCCACAATCTAAGTTATATCTCACAATTCAGAATTTTTCATCACAATTCTGAATATCTCATTCAGATTTTTCCTCACAATTCTAGTTTATCTCAATTCTGAGTTTATATCTCACAATTCTGACTTTTTCCTCACAATTCTAAATTTATATCTCACAATTCTGACTTTTTCTGAGTATGACATGCCATTACCTGTGGGAAAAAGTCAGAATTGTGAGATGTAAACTTGCAATTACGAGTTTATAATTTGCAATTGCAAGGTATAAACTAAAAATCAAATAAAAAAATCTAAATTGTGAGATGTTATTTTTTTATTCCGTGACAGAAACAAGCTTCCATAGGTAAATGTTCTAAACCAAAAGATTGTTTAAGTCTAAAAGACAAGACCATTTTGCTGCTTTTGAGATTCCCGAATTTGAATTTCTCAGACACGTCAGTTGATCAATGTCCTGACTCGAACACCTCGTCTTTAAAGCACAAAGGCCAAACTTTCCAATTGTGCGAACTGAATGAAAACCGAAATAATGTGACACAGTAAGGCTGCTTGTTCACACTGGGAAACATGCAGTGCGGATTGATTGTTTGAAAGATATTGACCCGTTTCGTGGTAAACAGAAATGAATGATTTTGTTACACAATCAGCCTCTATTTGATTCTAGATAAATGAGACATGAACTTGTAGCTATTGTTAGCTGCCAAGTATTACAGGAGCAATTTAGACTCTAAAAATAAAGCACTTGTGTTATGGTATTGGCTTTTGGAGGGCATGCTGAACTGTAGAAATATGGTTTGAAAGCATCAGTGCATTGCAATGCATCGGTCTGACAATGAAAACTCAATGTCTCCATTATAGAATTATATTATGAAATACAATTACTATATAGTAAAAACTTCATTATAACCATAGGGAATTGAATACTACCAACATTACCTTGAACAGTATAGCCTAAAAAAGCTATTTGTTTATTATTTTCCATGCCTAAAAGTAAATTTAAGCAGCAGAGCTTTATAGCATTTTTTCCCTTCTTTAGAATAACTTACACTAACAAAACAAGTACAAACAGACCAGGAAAGCATATCAACTTAGAAAGCAAAGGTAAAAACTACTTCCGGTCGTCAGTTACTGAGGTAACTTAAACACAGCGTGAGTAATGGCGACATTTATAGCAGGAGCTAACGTTACCTATTTCAGATGTACACCTAATTGCCAATCGGACGTCTAGAGCACTGAATGCTCTGTTGAAGGTATAAAAGAATAAAATCCTTAACTTACCCCATAGTTAATCGCAAGCATGTTGAAGTCCAAATGAATGCAGTTTCAAAAGGATTTGAAGTGCTTCTAAGGTCTCTGCACGATCACAGCTGAGGAATGGGGTCTTATCCAACGAAACGGACGTTCATTTTATAAAAACAATAAACATTTATACACTTTTTAACCACAATTGTTCATGTTGTAACCGTATGCGACGCGCCAGGTATTATGACATCACGGTGGAAACGTTACGCGTACGTCATTATCTGTCTGTGTAGTCCGGTTCAAAAGGGAGGAAGGGCGAAAAATGCCTTCTTATTTTCTCATCCAAATTCAAAATTGTCCGACATCTTAGTTTTAATTTATTACTATTAATTTATTTAATTTATTATATATATATTATGTAATGAGACAACGTAAACATGGCGATCTTATAATTACAAATGGCATGAACGCGCCTATACATCTCGCAATTCTAACTTTTTTTTCTCCAAATTTTGTGAACATTGCAATTCAGTATTCTGCCATGGAATAAAGACATTAAAATGTTTTGTTCCCTCGCAATTGTGAGATTATGTCTTCAATTCTTACTTTTCTTCTCAGAGTTACCAGTTAACATCTAGCAATGTTAACTGTTTTACAGTGTGATTTTCATGCCCTGCTTTATTACATTTTTCGCATTAGATTTACCTTTAAAATAAGCTCACAAAAGATAAAAACACTCTTCTAAGCCCATGTTGCGTGTTTTCCAGGCAGTTTGCCAATGGTTTCAGGAGAGCAGTCAGATTAGAGATATAAAAAGGAGGGAATCTCAGTGCAGCGGAATGTGTTTCCCTTAGGAAAAGAATCAATCCTTATGATGTGGGGAGGAGAGAGAGAAAGAGATGTTCCCTTTAACCCTGTTGAGTGACAGTAATAAATGTGGTCTGGTGAAAATGCTCCATCTTTACCTGATTGCTTGTTTGTCTGCTTGTGTCTCCTCAGGACATTCGGTATCAGTTAGGATGGCCGAGAGAACACCGAATCACCTCCATACCACGTCACCTTCTCTCATATTTTACAGGTTCTCCAGAGCAAACCAGGCAATTTTTCAGAAGGCAGGGGCCATAGATCCCACAGGGTTCTTTAAACGCTGCTGAGAGTGTTCAATATAAGACATCCTTTGCTTTATAGTCCATACATATCAGTGAAATGGCCAAAGAAAAACACCACAGGCTTTAGAATATATTTTTTTAGTCAAACTTTAATTTTCATCGTCTCTACAGTGTAAAAGGTCATGAATTCATGGATTCACGTTGATTTTGTGGTAAATCCATATCCAAATAAACCATTCAGGAATTTCCAAGGTGGGATGGGAGGAGAAAATATAGGAATCAGGAAGTAAAAAAAAAAGCTTTTAGAGGTTGAAAGAACATCTTTTAACAACCAAAATGTCTGCGCAGGCTATAAAACATAGAACTTAAAATAATACAAAAACATCCATTTGTACAGAGTAAACCAGTGTGATACCACAGCTAAGACCAAAGAATGTCAATGATAACGGTACAATATGTACTTACAGTATGCCATCGTACACCCACAAACCCCCCCCCAGCCACACATACATGTACAGCACAAACATAAGAAAATAAACATCGATAATCTCTGACAAAAATTACAGTCATGTGCATTTACACTGTACACACCATGTTGCATTTTAATACTGCTGCAGGCGCTGATCGCTTTCATTTAGAATTTATTTAGTGCTTTATCAATATATACCATTTATCACACCAATATATTATATATGTATATATAATACTAATAAAATATAGATATCATTTGAGGGGAAGCCAAATAGGAATTTTCTAATGAGATAAGGAGAAACACATTATTGCTCTTTTAAGGATCGGTCACATCAGCAGGACAAAGGGAACCATTATTAGGAATCTTCTGGGTTATTTTATGGGCTTGTGAGACCATAATCCGGCCCTTGGATAGCATATTCCGCTGTTGAAAAGTTTGGGCTCTGTACATTTTTTAAATTGTATTTAAAATAGTATTTTATACACACCAAGGCTGCATTTATTTGATCAAAAATATAGTAAAACTGTGATATTGCAAAATATTAGGGATGCACGATATATCGGCCACATTATCGGTATCGGCCGATATATGATCATTTTTAATGTTATCGTTTTCGGCACAACAAGAACATTTAGCCGATATCTAAAAGCTGATAAATAATGTATTATTTCTTTCAGCTGAGGCACTTTAGATGTGCACTGTTCAACATGATGCTTTTAAACAGCTTGAAATACGATTGAAATCACTTTTAAAAAGGAAAATCCAGTTAAAGTGCAAAATGTGCAGCGCAAGTCTGTCATATCGGCTACACAACATTAAAATAAGAACATCATAATTGTGTTTGTATCTTGGCTTTTAATGAGGAAAATCAAAAATTGTCGAAAAATTTGGATTTAGGTTTATCGGCCAAAATATCGGTTATCGGCTTTCTAATATAAAGAATTATCGGTTATCGGTATCGGCCAAAATTGTCATATCGGTGCATCCCTATTACAATTTAAATAACTTTTTTTAATATATTTTTATACATTTATATTAACTGCTATTATTTAATATTTTATTAGATATCATTTATCCCTGTGATGCAAAGCTGTATTTTCAGTAGCATTACTCCAGTCTTTAGTGTCACATGATCCTAATCATTCTAATATGATGATTTGCTCCTCAAGAAATGATTATTACTAATGTTGAAAACAGTTGTGCCGCTTAATGGTTTTGTGGAAACCATAATAAAAAAAATCAGGAATGTTTGATGAATTGAAAGCATTTATTTGTAACATTATACATGTTTTACTGTCTCTTTCAATTTAATTTATCCTTGCTGAATAAAGAATATTTTTTATAATAAAATAGAAATCTGACACCAAACTTATAAATGGTAGTGTCGATTACCACACAGAATGATTTCAATTAGTAATATTTTACAGTAATATACTGTAAATTGAGGAGCAAGAGTCCTGCAAACTACACCTTCAGAAACACAACCAGTTCCCTCAACCTAAAAAAAGTACATCTCACCTCAAAAAAGCTTCTTAGACAACTCAAAGAGCACATTTTTACTGAATAATTTGTAGGCGTAACCAATAACGAGCCAACAAAGGCCTCCATTTTAAGTGTATTAATCTAAACACGTGTTTACAAACTGAAGGACAACTTGAATTAGTCGTCATTTACACTATTAAACCGAAGCTAGATGTAGACATTAATCTAAGATAACCCAGAATATTCCTTTAAACGGCACCATGACATGACTGAAACACAGGGCCAGAGATCTGAAATATGAATAAGCGCAGAACTGCATCTTTTTCAAATAAAATGTATAACCACAACTTCACACATGAGGTATCATGGTTTGTTTTTAAAGATCACAGGATAAAAGGAGGCTTTCTGAAATTATCATTATTTCCTCAACATTTACAATATCGTTCATCTATGAAAGGTTTGCTGGCCATTAAAACAGTGTGAAACAAATGCATATGCGAGTATCATTATGTCAAGCACTGGTTTAATGGTAACCGAACTCATTATTCTAGTGAGATGGCTGATGATTGTCTTAGCAGATGATCTGTCTTTCACAGCTGGGTGATCACGGTTTGCGCACAGCTTCACTGTGAAAGTCCATTGGCCACTGGGTAAAGTCTGAGTCTTGGCTCATAACTTGGCTCTAACCAATGGATCTGGAACTGCTTTTTATTTGCATTTTTTACTTGAATTTATCTGAGCTTTGGTATTCTTTAAATGTGAGCTTTCAACAGGTATTTTTAGCTTATTTTCTGCCTTATTTTTGTGGACACAGTGTATTTACGCATATATGGAAGCAAAATTCTGCCTCAGAGTGAAAAATAAAAATAGGTAATTATCAAGAATAAAGTCACATTGTGAGATATAAAATCACAATTAAGAGAAATAAAGATGCAATAAAGAGCAATGAACTGCAATAATTTGATTTTATATATCACAATATGAGTAAAAGTTGCAATTGTGATGTACAGTAGTCACAATTTGAGAAAAATGTTGTGAGATATAGTCGCAATTACGAGGAATTATCACAATCTGAGAAATATAATGTTGCAATTAAAAGAAATAGTCAGATATTAAAATCCCAATTATGAGATATAAAGCTGTAGTTGTGAGTTACAATTTGAGAAAAGTCACAAATATGTGAAATAATGTCACAATTGTGAGATATAAAATCCAAATTCTAAGAAATAAAGTTGCAATTGTGAGATTTTAAATTGCAATTAAGATAAATAAATGCATATTGTGAGACATACATTTTAAAATTATTAGTAAAAGTTGTAATTGTGAGTATTTTCACAATTTGGAAAAGAAAGTTGTGAGATATAGTCGCAATTAGGAGTATGGAAGCTTGTTTCCGCCATAGAATGAAAAATTAAAAAGGTAATCGTGACTTTTTTTATCTCACAATTCTGACTTTTTTCTCACAGTTGCAAGTTTACATCTTGCAATTCTAACTATATTTCTCAGAATTGCGAGATGTAAAGTCAGAATTGCATGATGTGAAGTCGCAATTGCGAGATATAAAGTCAGAAATTGCGACATTTAAAAGTCGCAATTGCATGTTATAAAGACAGAATTGCAAGATATAAAGTCAGAATTGCTAGATATAAAGTCGCAATTGCGAGTTATAAAGTCAGAATTGTGATATTTAAACTATTCTGAGGAGAAAAAAGACTCTTTTTCCCTTAGAATTGTCCTGATAACTCTGCAATTGTGCGTTTATATCTCACAATTCTGAGAAAAGACATATAAACTCGCAATTATGTGTTGTAAAGTCAGAATTCTGAGATGTAAACTCGCAATTGTGAGAAAAAAAGTCAGAATTGTGAGATAAAAATTCGCACTTCTGTCTTTTTTTCTTAGAATTGCGACTTTATATCACGCAATTCTGACTTTATCTATGCATTTCTGACTTTATATCACACAATTCTGACTTTAAATCTCGCAATTCTGACTTTTCTGACTCCAATTGTGAGATGAAAAAGTCACAATTATTTATTTATTTTTTATTCAGTGGCGGAAACAAGCTTCCATATAGGAGAGATAATTACAATTGTGATAAATAAAGTTGCAAGTAGGAGAAATAGTCACAACTGTGAGATTTTAAAATCACAATTATGAGATAATGAATTATTTGCCGAGCACACCTTAGTAGAATGCCTGTTTAGGGACCATCAAAATAAAGTTTTAGCAGATATTAAGCAGACAGTCTACTATTACTCTAATGATAGTTAGTTGACATGTAGTTCAAAGTTACTTAGAGTCAGTCAAAATAGAAATCAAGTCAAAATTACCTTTTTTTTTACTCTGAGGCAGAAACAGGCTTCCATATGTTTTCACTCATCCAATGCAAGCTCTAAAAAGAAACAAATTCATATAGGAATAAACACTTTCTGAAATATAAGCAGACGAAGAAAACACATATCCACAAATACAAGTCCATTTTTAATTCCACAGGTAGGTATTCGCATCAACCTGCCATAAATCCCATAAAACACAGACACACATGCTCTCCATATACGTGAGCAACTGAGATATTCTGAGCTCTAGTGCTTGGTCAGAGCCAGTCTGGGAAATGTGAAGTGTGAAGCTTCAGTCATTAGTTGCATGATGGTAACAGTTATTAGTAGACGCGACCAAGATTTCCACACACACACAAAGCAAGGGCAGAGCGATCCAAAACGACACCATAGAGAACATGACCACTGTGTTAGCGTTGAGCCCTGACTATCGGGACTGGACGGTAAACAGCGTGGATGTCCAGTGTGTCTGCCACACTGCCGACTGAGGTCACGTGATCTCAGCGAAGGAGATGTGATTCTGTTGACAGAGTTAGACAGAAGGAAGGATTTTAGCAAAAACTTGAGGACATCAAACACATCAAATCTGCTTTGCAGGAGGACACACTCTTTTAGATGCAAACCGTTTCCACTCAAGGTTTAAGGAGATGGACATTTAGGGTGCGTTCCATTCGACAGGGTCCCTACACAAGTGTTCACTGCTCCCTACTCCCTAAACACGGTATATCAGTTGAAGTGGACTTCACTGACTTCCTGTGAAGTGATGTACAGATGTTCCCTTATTCCCTATGCCGTTTGCAGTGCCCGTCGAACTGAACATGTTCGTTCCCTTTGAATTGGAATCTCACTTAAGATGGCGAAATACCCTGTGAAGTCCACTTCGCAGTCCACTTACGGTTCGAATGGAACACACCCTTACACTAGCTGTTGGGCGCTGTACCTAAATGCACTGCAAAAACATCTGTCTTGTTTTCCAATAAGAAATGTTACATTTATGCCTACAGAAAAAGCTGAATATTTGTCAATGGGGTAAGAAAATAAACTAAAATTAAAATGTTTATGTATATTATAAATATTATTAATAAAATTGTATACGTTCTAAAAAATTTTGCTGAAGCAATTTCACTTCGTAAGGATGTTTACGTTTTTACTGGAAAACACGAAAAATATATTGGAAGAGCAGACAAATAGAAAGTGTTTACGTTGCTTCAAAAAATTTTGCACATTTGCACTACTGTTCAAATGTTTGGGGTCGGTAAAATATTTCAATGTTTTTGAAAGACGTTTCTTATGCTCACAAAGGCTGCATTTATCTGATCAAAAATAAAAAGCTGTACTTTCAGCCTCATTATACTCCAGTCTTCAGTGTCACATCATCCTTCAAAAATCGTTCTATTATGTTGATTTGCATGTGGTTGCAAAGTTACTATCAACAGTAAAATGTCTGTAGAGGGATCATAAAAATAAAGTGTTATATAAGCAGACAGTCTACCAATAGCATACTATGACTGCTAGTTAAAGGGATTCCCCAACCTTTTTTTTATATATTAAACTATGTTATTCCCTTAACTAAGACGAGTCTGATACATATACATATACTCTCAGTGCGTGCACTCAATCGCGAGACACTTTGATCACACTTAACTAGCCCAGTTCATTCAATATGGGCCAAGCAAGTAACTTTTGATCAATGTAACTCATCCTTGATGAATAGAAGTATTGATTTCTTATTTATTTTCCCCAAAAATAAAATACAAATTCTTACTGACCCCAAACTTTTTGAATGGTAGTGATTAATGTAACAAAAGCTTTCCATTTCAGATAAAAGCTGTTCTTTTGAACTTTCTATTCATCAAAGAATCCTAAAATAAAAATGTAAAAAACTGTTTTCAACATGGATAATAATCATACATGTTTTTGGAGCATAAAATCATCATATTAGAGTGATTTGTGAAGGATCATGTGACACTGAAGACTGGAGGTAATGATGCTGAAAATTCAGCTTTTTTTCAGAGGAATAAATTACATTTTAATATATATTATTAACATAAAAAAAGTAATTTTAAATTGTCATAATATTTCACAATATTACTGTGTTTTTTTGTGTATTTTTTTTTCAAAAAAATTGCAGCCTTGGTGGGCAGAAGAGACTTCTTTTTAAAAACATAAAAAATCTTACCGACCCTAAACTTTTGACCGGTAGTGTGTATATATATATATATATATATATATATATATATATATATATATATATATATATATATATATATATATATATATATATATATATAATGGTTCTGTTTAACCTCATGATACCAGTATGTGGGTCCAATCTTAGAGAAAATGAGTCCTCAGAACCAGAAGATAGATTGTTTCAGTGAAAACTGATGGGGTGTATGACTCCAATTATAACTCTATTTTGAAACGAAATGTTTCTTACATGAGTCACGCAGGTATACATATAGGTGTTGAAAGGGATTGTGCTGAATAATTTAGAGTGATAGCTAACAGTACACAGTGCTGAAAAACTACACACAGAGTTAGAAAATGTTGTAAATGGAGAGTTCATAAGAGATTCAGAAAACATGAAGAGCGATCACAGAAAAGCGCTCTGCAGGTCATATCGCTGATATAAACACTGTGACCTCGGCAGAGAATCCGAGGTGGATTTTCCCAAGCATATTATTTCTAGCTTCCAGTCATATTTGCCGTGATCCTGAAGTCTCTGTGATTTGAAGAGACAAAACAGAGATGTGGATTTTCCTCGCCTTGTCCTCCCACTTTCAACAGCATTATGGTTTCTGAAAGCAATCTGTCTGGGTGATATTTCAGCAGAAAGCAAAGTGCGATTGTCTGTTTTCCATCCATCCCAGAAACCTCACGGGGCATTATTGCATCCAAACCTTATCTACATGGATCAACTGATATCACAAATAATTCTTTTCAATTGGCACCCTTGACTAAAGAAGAAACAGAAGATTAGCATTTTTATTGGAGGAAAGTGCCTACAGATTTCCTACACATTCATTCTCTGCATTTCAATAAACCATCTGTGAACCGACATTGTTCCCAAATGGTTCATTGCAGCTGAATAAGCAAACAAGAACAACATTTAATCCCTCATATTCTGCCGAGAAAACAAAACAGCAATCTGGGATTAAATTATTCTCTCATTTGCTTACATGCAAGATGCATAAAAAAACGTTTAAAGGGCCATAGTTGCAGTTTAATTACAGTCTTTCGGATCTCAGAGGTGGGCTGTGGCTTAATTAAAAGCTGAACACGAAGTCTGACTCTGCCATGGGGGATAACGGCTGCTAGGGTGCTAAATGCAGACTCAGGAATGGAGGTTTTTAAGTCTTTGAGGGTTTAGTAGTGCGTTTCGATTTTTATTCGAGGTGCGGAATTGCTAAGAGTTTTTAGGTCACTCAACTCAAACACCAACACCAGGTTTCAGATCTGGTTTTTAAAAGGATTTCGGCTATGAAAGAAAACAAACTGGAAGCAAATGTGCGTGCAAGGAATCCTTATTAGAAGCTTCAAATGACATGACTCTCAGGTATATTGCAAAAAAATG
This sequence comes from Hybognathus amarus, assembly GCA_030378365.1. Taxonomy (NCBI): domain Eukaryota; kingdom Metazoa; phylum Chordata; class Actinopteri; order Cypriniformes; family Leuciscidae; genus Hybognathus; species Hybognathus amarus. The sequence goes on from JAQIUQ010000150.1 coordinate 140,107, forward strand.
TAAGTCTCGCTGTGAGTATCAAAAAACCTCAATAAAGGCCCCTATCCTTTAAAAAAATAGATCTATTAAAGTGATATATTTCGGCTTATCAATGGGTTTTTCACATAAATAATGAATACTTAAAAATAATTAAATAATTAAATATATATATAATTATTGCATCATACTTTTAATATTTTAATAATATTAACCCTCTGATGTTATTTGTTTAGGAGTCACATCTTGAGCCTTCCTGGTCAGAAGACCGGACACCTAAAAATTTAACTTACGCCATCCCAGTAAAAACCAATGCAATTTATTTTTGTTCTATAATATTTATTCTTATTAATTTAGTATTTTGACATAATTTGATTACATTTATTAATATTTAACGTAATCTATATATATATATATATATATATATATATATATATATATATATATATATATACATATATATATATATATATATATATACATATATATAATTATTATTATTATTATTATTATTAATGCAGTATTTTATTACAGTAGTTTAATATAGAGTCTAGGCTTCAGAAAAAAATATTTTTTAAGAAAATTAGCACCATCTGGTTACAGTGTAGAGAAAAGTGTGGAACCATGGTAAATTCCCCAGCTGTTTATGAACACATTTACTTTTTTTTTTTGTGGATTTGAATATTTGAAACAATCTCGAAAATAATTTCTTATTAAGTTTTAGATTTTCTTTTGAAATAGTGATAAAAAAGTGTTCATTTTTGCATTATAATTACAGCCAAACATTGATTAGAAAGAGAAGCTTGTGTTGCTATAAGTAAATTTATACCCATTTTTTCCCAGAATTTTGCATCAAAAATGCACTTCATTCAATTAGAACACTATGTAGAATAATATTTCAAAATATTTGTGAAAAAAATGTGAATATTTGTGTTTTTATCAAATTCCCATTTATTTCCTATGGCGGTCATTTTTGACCGAAAACCAAAATTGTGACTAATTTTTTTACGACCACTTAGCATGCTCGGATCATGCACTCAATTTTTTTGTGTGTTCACATCCCTAATGCCAGAAAAGTCACCAAGTATCATAACCTTCCGGTGAAGCTGTGATTTTTAAAAATTCAAATAACAGAAAATTATTCGATCAAGAAGAGACCGAGGACCATCAGAGGGTTAAAAATAAGAATAACAGTTTAGTTTGGGGAACAATTCTCACTATTAACTAGTTGCTTATTAGATTGCAAATTACAAGCATATTAGCCACTTATTAGTACTTTTTAAGCATGTCTTATTCTGCATGACCATATTCTACATCTCTTAATCCTACATATACATATACATTTAAGTTCAGAACAAGATCAGATGCAACCACAAAAACTGAACTGCAAAGGTCTTGAAAACATGCAGCGGAGATGCCAACGCTCTGGGTACACTGTAATTAAGTACAGATAATTGTTTTGTTCATTTGAAATGAACATGATTGGGTTTTAACTGGGATTTAATGACGTGTCGTTGTACTCCAGAGGTTTGGCAGCCTGAGCTCCTCACACAGGTGTGCATACGTTTATTGCCTTGTGTTCTGCAGGTGTCTGAAGCGGCTGCTTTTGCCTGTGATCCAGCTAAAGAAACTCAGGAGACGGTCTTTCAGAGTGTGGGGCTCCTCATCATCCATTCTCAGTTCTGTCACCTGAGGGACAGGAGCGAATGGATACACATCTTGTTGATAAGAGTGCTCAAACTGACACAATTGGGACCCTTGAGAGCCGATTCAACACTCTGCACACAGGCCATGTACTGTTTATTTGACAGCATCCACAGATTTCAGCTGTGCATTTGTCAGTACCTGTGAGGCGATGTACTTCTCCAACGGACTCTCAACCCTGGGCGAGCTGACCATTGGATTGTCACTCAGGTTGTCCTGTGGGGGATCATCATTCAGCAGATGTTTGCCTTTGAAGTTATGGACCACACACACCACCTGAAAACATTAAAAATGCAACTAAATTAACTGAGATTTTAACTAGACTTGGCGTAAAAAATAAATATGACAGTGTAAAATATGTAACTCTTAAAATATGCCAGTGTACAATGAAAGAAATGTAACAAGCAAAGTATAAATAAGGTGAAAGGGTGAATGTAATGGTACGTATAAATAGGGGTGAATGTAATGGTACGTTCACACCGGACGCGAATAGCGCGTCAGGCGCGAATGATTTCAATGTTAAGTCAATGCAAAGACGCGTTACACGCGTGAAAATTCCTGCGGCGCGAATGAGGCGCTGGAGCGAAGACGCGAATACACCTCATTCACGCGTCGAGTTCACGCAAATGGTGCGAATTGAGCGTCTGGCGCGTTAAGCGCGAATGATTTAGTTAGTGCCATTTGTGCATTCACGCGTCTCACGCGAATTCGCGTCTGTCGCCCGAGTTGAAAAATCTGAACTTTGGCGTGAATTCGCGTCGCGTTAACCAATCAGGAGCCTAGCTGCTTGCTCACGTGGTGAAGTGTCTGGATGCTTCAATAAATTATTTTGTATATGACTAAATACATGGTGGGATTATGCACAACAAAGCAAATATTTTATCACTTAAAACATTATTTCTATATACGAGACATGTTCATTTTGTATTGAATGTTATTCATTCCATATCTAGATTATATTAGATATTATTATTATGTAACAATCAACATAATATGTGCATAAGTTCGTGTCTGGACATGAGAGAGAAAAAAATCACAGGACAGGTTAATAACTTTTGGAAGCTGGCTCTATTTATCATCAAAACAAAGATAAATGACAGCTAGATTAGGTGGATGAGGGCGAGGGTGATCCTCGCTCCGATGCGGGACAACAGGTCATCAAACTGGGCGCGGGACAGGCGGAAGTGCCGCTGACAGCGGCCGTCATCCAGGCGCATCTCCTGGAGCGAGCAAATGGTGAAACTAGCCAAACGGTTCGCCTACGAAGGGTCCGGTGGACACAAATACGGCGACGATGACCCCACGCCGCTGTTCTAGCTCTCCAGAGCAAATACAGTGCGGTGAATCTCTCGATTAATGCTAGATCAACATAAACAAAGATGGCCGTCAACGGGTTTCGGGTTTGCAACGCGCGTAAATTTCACTTCAAACTTTTTATTTTACCCGCGTCAGTTTCGCTCTTGACGCGCGAATGAACACAAAGTGGTCAAGCGACAAACTAGGCGCGGTAGACGCGAATTTGACACGCGATTCGCGTCCGGTGTGAACGTAGCATAAGGATTGTGAAGAAATGTGTTGAAGCTCTGGAATACAGCTGCACTGTCAATGGAGCAAACAGCATAAAAGCACACACACTTAATACAAAGCCAGTGTGTAGTGCACAGTCAGAGACAATCTAGTGTCACAATGAGAAGAGAGAAGAAAGAAATAATAGTAATTTAGTTGGCAGTCTTGTGAGTCCTCAACCCATAAGAGGAACACAGCCACTATCTATAATTAGATAGATAAGATTAGATTAATAGATAGATATAAGGACAGACACATTAGAGCTTTATAATGAAGCTTTACATAAACCTTCACTGTGAATTTTGCTAGCACAGCTTGCTGTATATATTTCTAAATCTAAATGTGCATGTTGCTGAGCATCTGCTTTTCCGACTTCTGTGCAAAATCTGTTGATGATATTAATAAAAAGCTTCAACACAGCAGCCAAGGGGCCAAAGTAGGTCACACATTCTGTTGGTAGTTTATATTCTGTTGTCACAAATGCAGCTTCAGGATCTCCAGCTAAACAGAGCGTGTTTGAATCACTAACCCATCATGGTATAAATGAGGCTGATATCTTGTAGAGTGAGCTCCTAACGCGACGAGAAAGCTTAGCGCAAGCAATTTCAATAATTGGAGCGTGTCAGCCAATCACACGATTCTTTGTGCATTACCTCCCAACAAAACGGCAGCTAACTGTTTTCATAAATCACGATCTTAGTTGCTGGAGAGGATCCATAGTGGCCTTGCAGCAGTGATAAACACTTCTGTTTGACCCTCAAGACAGGCTGTTATGCCAGCAAGATTATGCATTTGTTTTATTTGTTCTAAAGAAGAAAAGAAATCATACAGGTTTATAGAGCTTACGCACCAGAGAAACGTGGGCGCCGTCATCTTTAGAATATTGTCTTTGAACTTCCGGTTTCGCGGTCGCTCTGTATATTTAGCATCGCTGTCGAGGAGTAATTAGCTGGTGAAGTGGATTTACTTATTGTAGAGTTAACAAAAGTTATCATGAGCATTGTAATGTTTATCATAAGCATTGTAAAGCAGATGTCTTAACAAATGTCGACCAGGAAATGTTTTACGAGCAGCTCATTCAAACCTATGCAAGATCGCTGTGAAAATACAGACCGGAATTTAAAAGACAACGAGCACAACGCTGAAAAGGGCGGGGCTACATAAGGTCTATGGGGCTACTATATCCATAGTTGCCTAATGCCTGCTACAGATGATGTCTGCACTCGTACACAAACTTAGGTACGACATGTATGTAGACTGTATTGAAACGTAGGCTACGGCGCAAGTTAGTATAGAAGAGTAAAACATCATCAGCATGCGCTTGTGGTAAACAAATACAGAGCAAGATGAATTGTACTTAAGCAATTATGGTTTATATGTGCGCTAGAAAAAGGACTAGGAAGCGAAAGAGGGGAATATGGACATGGTCAATGTTAGGAAAAAGAGGCCAACTTGGTATGCTAATTTATAAAATATAGCGCAAGGTAAAGGTTTTATGTGCCATGTTGCATTGACCAATACATAATTTCATGTTGCAGTTTTATTGGCTAGTCAGTAGATGTAGGTCGTAGAATCAAACACATTGAGAGATGATTATGCTAAATTTTCGACACGGAAATGTATCACAGGCTATCTTGACCACAGAACTCACCACGATTGGTCATTTCATCTGGGACAGCCCAAAATCATACAGTGCACCAGGCTTTAGCAAGCACTACTAAAAATTATGTGATAGTGCAACATGGCATCATGACTTTTGCGTAAAGATAGACACCACTTTCAAGTCAAGTGGCATGTTATCTATACACATTTTGAGCTATCCGTGTGTATGCGTGGAAGTCTACGCCGTTAAATGTCCGAGTGATATGTACATGCCGTTAAATGTCCGAGCGTAACGAAGCAAAATGTAGATCTACATCTGGGGAGCGATATTTTCCTAGGATAGTAGGGGAAGACTCATAAATATCAACCCTAGTGACGGGTAGGTTTAGGGACGGGGTTGGGGTAGGTCATATATTTATATATACAGTAATAACGTTAAGTCAACGGCGTTCATAAACACGTTGAAAAGTGATTATGCGTGTTGATAGCACACCAAAAATGGAAAGACAAATTGGTGTGTCATACATACACCATTTCATGAGATCAGTCTGTATAGTTTCTCAACTCTCTTCTTTCTGACATGCCACTGAATCAAAATCCTCCAATACAAAAACTGCACTATCACAATGTTTGTTCAGCGCCAACACTGCCTATTCCCAGACATGTTATTAGCTGAAGTCAATCAAATAGTCATTAAAGAGCTCAGTATGACAGTTCATTACAAAATAAATCTCTGAGACCACTCAGGAATACTTTTCTTTATCTTGACAGAGACTGAAATGAAGTTAGACAGGGGTTATGAAATGTTTTTCAACTATTTAATTCACTCTCTGATCGTTGAAAAGGGAAATCTTTCGACAGAGTTTTTGTGACAAAATCTTCACATGAAATGACACCAAAGCTTTGCTAATGATTTATCATAGCTCTCTACGAAGTTCCTTTTGTCTGACACTAAACAGACTTGGTGGCTAATAGCTTCTGGGCTTGGGATCAGAGAGATTCTTTTCATCTCTTCTTTCAGGACATTACCTTAAATCAGGCCTTATCTGCACATTGGGCTTGAGGCTGTCATAAAGAAAACACATTTGAATGCTTAAATATTAATCACAAGCAGTGGACTTTCTCATTAGCAGAGCTTGTGAAGTGAAGACAAATGTAGATTTAAAAATCATTTCCCCCAATTATAGTTGAATCAGTTACTTCGTCAAGAGATCTCGTTTATTATTTTTATACATGTATCAGAAACCGGCATTGAAGACTAAGGCTACAGGTGAGGAGGTCTTGATTACAGATTTCTCTGTTAATATGTTACATTAATACATATAGGGCCCTATTTTAAAGGTGCCGTATGTGATTTTTAGTGGCCTCTAGCGGTGATGTTTCAGAATGCAACAAGAGCGCTCGTGCGCGTTCTCAGATCTCAAGAGCGAGCAGTCACTACCGGCCACACGGAGACTTTTAACGCAACGGCGAAATCATCACACAACATGCTGGAAACTAATATAAACTCCCACTGCAGGTACAATAATAACCTACTTTTATCAGCTTGACGTTGAGCTAATGCTCTGTGCTCGTCCATGATGATGTTAACTGCATTTAGCCGACATGTGATGTTATAAGTCATTTATTTTCGTGTATCTTTCACAATCAGCAATGTCAACACAGGTGTATGATAACGAAAACGGTTAGTGAACTAAACTGAACAGTTTCAGTGTATCAGTAAGATCATAGGAAGTAACATTACTGTAGTGAACGTGTCTGAAAATGTAAATAAACAATATGATAGTAACGTTAGTGGATGAGTGACGTTAGTCAGTAGATCTAGTAAATAATATAAGTTACATCCTAAAGCACCGAACTTTTTGTTATCCTGGAACATTCAAACACTTGCTATTTCACTAGAGTTTACTATGTTGACCCGCGCTTTCGTCCAGAGTCGATCAGATTCACGTTTTTGCCTGACGAGCTTGGGCAGATAAAACTTTTTTGTTTTTTATATTTATGTGGAGTTTGTGTTGGAGTCTGTGTTGTACTGGAGGCAGGACGTTTTGGGCTGTTATCAGACTCCATGTCGTCAGCTGAAGTGCCGCTAGTCACATGGTTGACTGTATAGAGGATAGAGACATGGTTGACTGGATAGAGAGGCTCAGAAGCGTGCATGCACGTCACATCGATGGATTTCGCAGGAAATCCGACCCGGGGACCTCACTTATAAATATGAATATTGGCCTTTAGAAGGTAATAGCAAAACCCGAAAAGTGGATCATTGCAATGTGTGATTACAACCCCGTCAAACACAGGCAATTCAAAGAAAAGGATTCATTTTATTAAAAAAGTTACATATAGAACCTTTAATGATCTGAAACGCAAGTATCAAGCGCAAAGCGCAAGTAATTTTGTGGGCGGGTCTTGGGCGCTGTTGCTATTTTACCGCGGGATAAACGACTCAAGCGCCGGGCGCAAGTTTAAAAGGGGTTGGTCTGAAGTAGCTTCATTATTCATAGGTGTGGTTTGGGCGTAACGGGAAATAAACCAATCAGAACGTCATCCAACTTACTCTTTAAGAGCAGTGCACCATGGTTTGACCAGGCTTTTTTCTGGTCAGTGGCGCAATTGTTTTCTGGAACGGCAAAATAGCACTAGGGAATGTTTGTACCAAAACACGCCTCCTTTTTGTAGTGATTCGCCCAGGGAGAACAAGTTCATTTTACTAGTTTACAGACGTGCGTCTGTGGAGGAAAAAAGCCCGCTTTGCACAGGTGCAAAATACGAATGAGACATGCATACAAAGTCATTTGCGCTGGTGCAAGATAGAGCCCATAGTGCTTTTCTCTGCACTCAAAGCGCTTTACATAGAAGTGTGTGGGGGGATCTCCTCAACCACCCCCAATGTGCAGCATCCACCTGGATGATGTGACGGCAGCCACATTGCGCCAGAACGCCCACCACATACCAGTTCAGGAACAAAAAAGAGTCACTGTGCTTGTGTTTTTATAGTGCTCTAAAACCCATGGAATCCTTAAGGGGTTGGACTCAAGAGGACACAAACACATTAGCATTTGCTCTAAAGCTCCTGTGCTCTGAGAGGAAGCCTGTATCGTGATGTGCGCAGATGTGGGTGGTGGAACGAGGGTGAAATCCATCTTCCTACATTTGGCAGCTCTACACAACACAATTGGCTTTAAAGCAAAAAGAGGCCCAGAGCAGAGGGTCTGCAATAGGGCTGCATGTTGGCATAAGCTTAGCTGGCCCTCTATAATGTCAGTATGTGAGCAATTCTTCTACTTAGCTTCCCACCAGCCAACATTATCCTTTCTCTATCCTGTTATCCTTGCTAAATGAGCTGTGTGTAATTTGCTCTGGACTTCAGCCACTCAACTCCATGCTTGTAACTCGTGTTAGTTTACCAAAAAAATGACAATTCAGTCATCAATTACTCACCCTCATAGTTTGCTAGTTATAAAACTACTGGATGGCTTTACAAGTCTTACATGAGAAGGATTCCCACACATTTTGAAAAGTGAGTTTCTATGGCTTTTTTATTTAATTATGATTACTAAATGAAAAAATGTAACCTGTATTCATAAAATGCAACTTCTAGCAGATTATTTTTTGTTCACAATATGTTAGCTTATTATATATATTATATTATATATATATCAGTGTCACTATTGTTAACTATAACAAAAAAAGAAGAAATAAAGTAAATGATAAATATTAAACTATTATTATGACATTTTAAATATTTAAAACATTTAAATACAGTTTTGGTAGAAGTACTACAATTAATAAAACAAAAAAAATGCTTAATAAAAATATTGAAAAAGGACAAAAGCACATTGCCCAAAAAATTGCTAAAATTTAAACTAAAATAAAAAATGATGTAAAACACAATTATGAATAAATTATGGAAGTTTGTTTCCACCACAGAATAAAAAATAATTAAAGTAATTGTGACTTTTTTACCTCACAATTCTGACATTTTTTTCCTCAAAATTGCGAGTTTACAGAATTCAGAATTCATTGATATAAGTTGCAATTGCAAGTTTATATCTCACGATTCTGCCAAAAAAAGTCAGAAATGTAAGATGGAAACCTGCAATTGTGAGAAAAAAGTCAGAATTTGACATAAAAAATCAATGGTTTTATTTTATGGCGGCAACAAGTTTCCATAATACATACTATTATACTATATAAATAGTCCGGATTATTACTTCTTCCATGTTTTCCATGGAACCCTAAATATAGTGCACAAGCCTAATGGGATACATACATAGCAGCTTTTCAGTTCCCGTCCCCATTAACTCTCATTGTCTAAATCATGACAGAACTTTCATTTTGTCAACTATTAGATTATATGTGTGCAAAGAGTCTGACAGAAATACACACCAGGAAAATTAAACACTTGAAAAACTTACTAGAAAGGTGGCGATGGCCACACCGATGATAAACCCGGCAATGACGTCAGACCAGTGGTTTCCGATACTCCGCCACCCTGTTAATACCCGTTAGAAAGGCCAGGCACATCAGGCCCAAAGACATGACTGGTTTAGCCAGACGAGTTCCTTTGGCTTTCACTGTAAACGTAATGTACATCTGAAATCAGAGAAGAACAAAGTAACACATATTATTAAAATCATAATTTGTCCTTTATCTCATGCACCGTAAATAGTTTTTTGTAGCACTACCCCTCCATTAATAGGCATTTACTGTGCACATGGTCACTTTGTGTGTTTTTTATTACAGTAGTTGGATATTTAATGAATCATAAAAATATCAAACGTAAATAAATGTATTCCAAAATGCACAGCAATCCAAACACATGACCTAAGTGATTTAAAAAGCAGGTGTGAACTGAACGTACTGTATTACAGGCTGGAGTCCTTGTCTGTGTGGCGTGTCACAGTGTGTGTATGAGTGTGTATATTTTCTAAAGAAGGCTGGTGAGGTGGTGAACAGCTATGCAATGCACATTTAGATCTGTCAGGCAAAGAGAGAGTGACCAAAACAAGCTTATCTATCCAGAGGGAGATGTTTTTGTGCCTTTGAAAGTCATGTCATAGCAAAGTGAAAGAGAAAATGTGAATAAATGAGGGACAGTCCTGCCCACTCATTCTGGAGTATGCATGTGTTTTATCGCTGAAGGTTATAGATAATCAGCCATCACTCCTGAGGAAACGCCACACAAAGACAGTAATTGTTACCTTGTCTGAGACATCGTCTCTCTCAAAGTCTCACTCTTTTAGTGTCTCTTTCTAGTATTCAAATGTCATGGTCACATTGTGACCTCATTTTATTCCATCTGAGGAGTTGAGGTGAGCAGACATTTTCGGTGTCCTCAAATCTCAATATGTATGACTCTGTTTTTAGAGAATATAAACCAGACAGATCCGAACAGTCTAATGAAAACCATATATAAAATACTGTAATGCACTTCCAATGGACAAATATGTGGCAGGGCATTATGGAGGTTTTAAAAACAGAAATATGAAGCACAGTTATGGAGTTATTTAAGCAGTAAAGTATATTGGCATCATCTAACACTCACTTAGTAAATCTTTAAAAACACTAACTATTAATATTACTAAAATTAGTAATATTTATTTACAATATAAAATGTAATCTTTAGGAAATCCATAAATTTTTCATAATCTACATTATAATGTCTAAAATCACTTTTAGCATTCAAAATGTTTGATTTTATTTATATATTTAAATTTTTAATGAAAGCATTGTTTTTAAGCATCATTACGCCAGTCTTCAGTCACATGATCCTTCCTATGTGCTGATTTGCTGCTCAAGAAACGTTATCAATGTTAAAAACAGTTGAACTGCTTAACATTTTTTGGGTATCTTTAATAAACAGAAAGTTCAAGAGAACATAATTTATCTTTTAAACAGTGAAGACTTTTCAATTGGTCCAAAAAATGTCACTTTTGATTAATTTAAATCGTCCTTCCTGAATAAAAGTATTCATTTCTAAGAAAAAAATGTGTATCACAACTATTTTTTTAACTATTAAAATGGGTTGCGACTGCAAGCACTGTTGCATGTTGACTTTTGACGTGTCCTACATTTTTCATATGCGATTCAGAAGTCGGTTGAGTCCTCAGTCATCTGCCTTTAGGGTTACTGTCAAAAACCATGTAGTCTTTCTTTGTGAATGCAACAGTCATCTCTCAGGTCAAGGGCAGAGCCTCTGGACTGCCTAAAAGCTGTTTTAAAGTAAGTTGTCAAAATATCAATTTTACACACTGTTGCACAGCCAGAACTTCTTCCCTGAGAATCCTATGTGTCCTTTCTGTTCGGGTCGACTGGCCATCAGCTGTGATAAACTTTCATTTACATCATCTGAAGACATAAAAAAGACATTTTTTATTGCATCGGTGACAGCTATCATGTTCAGGACTGAGAATGTCGCATTAAAAGAGTAATTGTTCAATGACTTTATCAAACTCAGTTTGCCTTAATAGTTTTTTGGAGTAAAGTCAATCTCATCCCACAGGACTTTGACAAAGTCAAACTTACTTTTCTGACTTCATTGCCACCTCATTCTTCAAAAGTGTTTTGACAGCTCCAGTCAAATACCAAGTGAGCCACTCCATACTTAAGAGACCAGTTTGTTTGGCTGTTCTTTATAACTTTATATCCATCAATGAATCAAAAAGTAATCACGGTTTCCACAAAAATATGTTTTCAGCATTGATGATAACAAGTGTTTCTTGAGCAGCAAAATTTAGAATATTAGAGTGATTTCTGAATGATCATGTGACACTGAAGACTGGAGTAATGATGCTGAAAATTTAGCTTTGGATCACAGGGGAAAAAATTTAATTGTAAAATGCTTTAAAATAACTTCACAATATTACTGTTTTACTATATTTATTAATGAAATAAATGCATGCTTGGTGAGATGAGACTTCTTCCAAAACATTAAAAAAATCTTATCGACCCCAACTTTTTTTTAAAAATTAGGTAAATATTTTTACTTTCAATATTTTTAATCACAACTTTTCAGTGATAAAATAAATATATTCATAAATAGTATTTAGATCCATTTTTTCCTGCATTTTACAAAACCTCTACACACACATGACCAAAGTATGGAAATCTACAATTGTGGCTATTTTATCAATGCAAAACACATCACATCAGCCTTAAAAGCAGTAGTAGTCACATATTCAAGGTGGAGTATTGCATCTAGATTATCAATTTGTTAGTCTCTAATTAATCACAATGTTAAAGAGGAAGAATTAAGCTAACTCTTGGTTCTGCAGATCATACAGTGCAAGCTAAAACAACACCTCTACACTTACTGCCCTACATACGAAATGTGATTGATCTGCTCATTTGATTGGAGAAGCACGTTCGTTCAAAGACACCCTGGAGGATGTCAAAAATTCAAAGTTCTCTGGCACATCCTACAGACACTAATCAGACTCCTCTCTTGTGTCTACATTAATAATCGAACCTCTCGGGATACCGTGATTCTCTCGGAGTTCTAGTCATCAGGGTTCCACTTGACTAACAGCTGGTATAAGACATTCCCATTCCCAAGGGACTGAGATTTCCTTGTGGGCCTGGCGCGCATCTGCAGCAGCATCACTGATGAAAAGGAGGGCTAAACCATGCCAGATGCTCATTACTTGATTTTTGGACTCTGTCCTTCATAGTCTGCTTGTCTGTACAGGGCGTCTGGTCTCCTGAACCAGGTCATTGAGGCTAATTAGACCATGAATTGAAAAATTAAGGGAGGCTATAAAAGTGGTGATTAAAATGGGAATGAATAAGTAAAGCTCATAGGTTATCTAATTTATGGGGATGTTTAGAGCTTGATTCGCAGCCCATTTCTAAAATGATTAGCGAGATTCAGTTTTGGTGGGCATTTGCACACACAAAAGACAAAAATCTGATTTTTATATTTTTAGGGATGCACCGATAAGACAATTTTGGCCTAGATCCGATAACTGATAATTTTTAATATTTGAAAGCCGATAATCGATATATTGGCCGATAAATCTAAAGCAAAATTTTTAACAATTTTTGAGAGCCTGATTATAAAAAAGTCTCCTCATTAAAAGACAAGATACAAACACAATCATGATGTTCTTATTTTAATGTTGTGTAGCCGATATGACAGACTTTCGCTGCTCATTTTACATTTTAACTGGATTTTCCTTTAGAGTGATTTCAATCGTATTTCAAGCAATTTGAAATAGTGCGCATCTAAAGTGCTTCAGCTGAAGGAAATAATACATTATTTATTGGCTTTTAGATATCGGTTAAATGTTCTTGTTGGGCCGAGAACGATAACATTAAAAATTATCATTTATCGGCCGATACTCGATAATGTGGCCGTATATATCGTGCATCCCTAATATTTAAAATTATTTTAGCATTAAAAATATTTAAACTCATTAAAATAAAGCAATTTTTCCTTTTTTTAAAAAGAAGTTACACAAGATTCAATTCAATTTTTCAGTTTACTATAATTTAAGTTGAAATTATTTTCAATTTGATTGTACTTAATTTAAGGCAACAACTAATGTTAAGTTTTAAAGTATTTTTTAAAACTCCAATTCAGGTCCAAAACTGAAACTGGGTTAAAATCTATTCATTTAATTTGCTCATCGTATGAATATCAAAAAAAATAACACCACAAAATGTGGTTTAAAATCAGATTGAAATCTGATTTCAATCCAAAATGGATTCAAAATCTGATCTGAATCAGACTAGTGTATTTTTTACAAATCAAAACCACAAAATTGTTATTTTATTTTGGTTATTTTATGATAGATAGACATAATGCAGAACCATTAAAATAAATCAGATTATGTTCAGTATAAACAAAGCCTCATTCAAAACCAATTAAGTCACCAATTGATCCCATAGAAGCAAAGTCCAGACAAAACCTTTAAATTGACATTAAATCTTTTCACACCAATCCAACTCTCATTTCCTCTCTCAATGGCAAATCTTCCAGCCGACAGATTGCTGACAGGGCGACCACAGCGTTCATGGAAAAAGAGTTACCACTTTCTTCTGTTGCCTGTTACATAGAAAAGTCCTTGCCACAAATAACTATGTTCACATTATAGTGCTTTCTGCCATATCTGTGCTCGATCAGGCTATGGACAGAATCCAAATGAAGCTCCTGTGAATTTGCATCAGCATTTCAAACGTACAGTCTCTGTCCTACACTCCTGGATAAACTCACAGATAATCCTGCTTCATGCCGTTCACTATAAGATGCAGAGCTATACATATCAATGATTCACACTGGCCATTAAAAATTCAAACCCACCGAATGCAATATAATGAACAAGTGGTGCTTGCTGTAAGAAGAGGCCAAATCACCTTCATATGACCGCTGTATTTAAAAAAAGAGCTCAAAGGCAAAAGCAGATTGACAGTTGTCACTTTACATCACATTCATTAATGAAGGTGAGTGTGTAGAGCTGCAGATGATGTGCTTTGATTTTGAACATTCTTGAAGAACTTCAAAGCTAAAGACTTTCGAGGACATGGATAGCTGCAGGTCGGAGTAATGGGCATGCTGAAAGGTAGGGGTATGTCAAAATACATAAACAGGCAGCTTTGGAAACCAATTGAAAAGATCTTTCATGCCCATTACTCCAACATGCAGATATCCCACACTTGGACTTTCTAAGGTCTCGCAGATGACATTACAGGGTCCGTGTTACATGTTATAAACGAATATGATGTTTTTAATGGAAAAGTTGGACTATTTTAACTTGACATGCCATCTTAAAATGCATAGTTTGGAGTGAGACTCAAAAAAACAACGCAAGACAATGCAATGGCTAAAAAAGTTCAGCAATCTGTATAGTAGTTCTAAAGGGATGCATTTAAAGACAAGAAAGATTCTATGGAAACTAAAGCACAGCATGTTAATTTAACCATCACTGCTAAAAAATATCAAAACTAAATAAAGAATAAAAGATGCATTTAAAAAGACTCAGCTTTTCCAATAAAGGTTTACCATGGAAACAGTGTAACAGCTAAAGCACAGCATGTTAAAACCATTAATGCTAAAAATTGCCATGCCAATAAAAACATTCAATAAACCATCTGCATTAGGGATGCACGATATATCGGCCACATTATCGGTATCGGCCGATATATGATCATTTTTAATGTTATCATTATTCGGCCCAACAAGAACATTTAGCCGATTTCTAAAAGCTGATAAATAATGTATTATTTCTTTCAGCTGAGGCACTTTAGATGTGCACTGTTCAACATGATGCTTTTAAATTGCTTGAAATACAATTGAAATCACTTTTAAAAAAGGAAAATACAGTTAAAGTGCAAAATATGCAGCGCAAGTCTGTCATATCGGCTACACAACATTAAAATAAGAACATCATAATTGTGTTTGTATCTTGGCTTTTAATGAGGAAAATCAAAAATTGTCTAAAAATTTGGATTTAGATTTATTGGCCAAAATATCGGTTATCGGCTTTCAAATATAAAGAATTATCGGTTATCGGTATCGGACAAATTGTCATATCGGTGCATCCTGTATCTGCATAATTTCTTTAACAAAGTAAGAATATTCACCCAAAATGTATTACTCACCCTTGTGTCTTTCAAAACCTGTAAGACTTTTGTTCGCTTTTCAGACACAAATTATGTTTTTCATGAAATCTGAGAGCTTTGTCTCCCTACTTTCAAGCCCCAGAGAGTAGTTAAGACATCTTACCATAAATTCAGTGGTTTAACCTCAATTTTCTGAAGCAACGTGAGTGCTTTGTTGCACCAAAAACATATTTACCATCTTTATTTACAAAATCGTAATCCAACTTGAGCAACAATGTCTGCTTTCGCATTACACAACATGCATAGTACATTGTGGTGCTCTCCAGATTAATATTTTGTATATAAAGTGGTAAATTGTGTTTGGGTTTTTTTGCACAAACTTGCGTCAATAAAATTTGAGTTAAACCAATGGAGTCACATGGATTACTTTCTAATGATGTCTTTACCACCTTTCTGGGCTCTGAAAGTGGTAGTTGCATAGCTATCAATGAAGGGACAGAAAGCTCTGTTGTGTTCAGAAGGTGAAAGAATGTCTTACGGGTTTGGAACTGCATGAGGGTGAAGAATTCACATTTCTGCCGTGAACAAACCATTTAACACTGTCGGTTTAGGTCTGGTTTGGTGTAGGTGGTACATTATTTTAGGTTGGATTTACAGTAAGAGATACTCACAGCCATATAGAGCGCGGCGTACACACTGAGTGCCGCCTCTTTGGAAGGGAAGGTCTCTGCGGGCACGCAGGATGTCATCCTCGTTGCCGGTGCAGGCTTCCTGATGACTGATATAGCGTAGAGCTTGCTGGCAACCCAGAGCTGTGAAGTTGGGCTTACATACTGTCAGGAAATGAGGGGCCAGGTTCCCTGTTACCACCTGACCGGCATTCACGAAGATGTCTGTGGTGAAAAGGCCAAACAAGTATACACCTATGGAGATGAAAAACAGATACAGATATCAATTAATACAAAAACTAGAAAACATATATTTAGCTAATTTTGAGTAACTACTGTGACCATCAGCCACTGAAAAACCAATACAACTTCCTACATTCTGATATTAAAATCCTCTCGCTCTTGATTTCACATCAAAAGCATAAAATCCCTTAAAGAGAATCCATCAAGGTGAGGCTTAAAATATTTGACAAACAGACCTGGAAATTGGTTCAATCATTCAGCGGTTGTGCCTGGCCTGTTTACGTAGGCTCCGATTAGCACATGGTGTACCAGAATCAAAATGTCTTACTAACGCACATTATGGGGACAGATATGCCTAAGAGGAGATAATCTCCACAGTGGCACACATCTCGCGGCTGAGCAGTGAGGAGGCATTAGAGAAGCTAAATGTTCTTTGTTCAGTTAAGAAGATAGGTTATTATCAACTGAGGCTTTCTCTTCAGTGCTCTGTAACTCAAACTATAATACCTCAATGAAGAGAGCTCAAACACTCACAATGCTTATCTGATGTGATTTACTTCATTGAATTAAATATATATATATATATATATATATATATATATATATATATATATATATATATATATATATATATATATTGTTATATACACTGAAAAATAGCAAAAGTTAAGTAAAAAAAAGGAGTTGTATTCTGAATCTGAGTGGTGTGTGCGTGTGTGTGATTCAGTTCATTTAGAGTTCATTTAGATCTGTTCTTGGTCTACATTAGTTGCGCTTTTCAAAATTGTTCTTGTGATTCAGACTACACTAGTTATGCTCGTATGATATTGCGTGCAGGCTTGCAGAGACAAATCAATAGAAAGATGCATTTCTCTGCCATCGTTCTTCGATTTCAAGCACCTTTATCTGATCAAATTCAATTAGTTCTGCACACTTCCTGACTTCGGGAATCACTGGCAAAGGAGTTCATAGGTCGATCCCCGGATTTTACGAATCGATGTGGATTGGAGATCGTTCAGTAGCCTATTAATCATGAATATTATGTTTACCTAGCCAAACATTGACATGCCCTCAATGTCAAAAATCTGAAACAAAACTATGCAAGGAAAAGAAAATGAGCCAACATTTAATATAGGCAACATTTTTGTTGCTCACCCTTTAAAGGAGAACGCTGGCGCAAAATGAACCTTATAGGTCTAATAAAACATCGGTACTCAATATATAAAGAGTTTTATCTCAAAAAACGGTTTAGCGTATAATGCTATAATGGGGGCATTTACTAAGTAAAAAGAAATCGCGTAGTCTATACCACTAACAAGGCTCAAAATAACCCCACACTAACATAGTAACATAATGATCGATCCATGAATGCAAAATCGAAGCATTGAGAACTTTGTAAGTGTTCAGACCATTTAAGTAAAGAAGATACTTTATAAAGACAGTTCACTTCGTGTATACAGACAGGAGCCATCTTTGGAAAACAGTCACGACAAGTCAAACCACGAACGTCGTGCTGAGTGAGCTGAACTGTATGAACGGTGTTCGGGGATCGACTATCAAGACTATTTTCTAAGATGGCTCCTGTCTGTATACACGAAGTGAACTGTCTTTACAAAGTGTCTTCTTATTAAACGGTCTGTACACTTACAAAGTTCTCAATGCTTAAAAAAAGTTCTCAATGCTTTGTTTTGCATGTATGGACCCTCATTATGTTACTGTGTTAGTGTGGGGCTATTTTGAGCCTTGTTAGTGGTATAAACTAGCGATTTCTTTTTATTTAGTAAATGCCCCCATTACTAGCATTATACGCTAAACAGTTTTTAATAGATAAAACTCTTTACATTTGATTATCATGAAAACAAATCTCAGAGAATGGTTGACTAGGTACCAATGTTTTATTAGACCAAAGGTTCATTTTGCGCCTGAGTTCTCCTTTAATGATCCTAAAGAAACATGAGAGCCACTGAGCTTAGTAAACCTGAACTCATGATGGACACATCACAAATTAATCTTCTCTCTTTAAACCCTTCTTTTCTGAAGGTCTTTTACAATTGTTGATATTTTCCGAAGAAAGGGAAGTAAGCATTGTTTCTGAAAGAGCTTAATTTTTTTCTCCCTCACTCCTAAATGTCATGTTCTTCTAAGTTCAGAAACATCTTTTCAGCTTTACAGAGTGACAGGTTTGACAAGGCTATTATTATGGCCATTGAAAGACTTGTATCAACAATAAGTCATTTTCATAACTGTTGCCAGAAGTATTCAGACAACATTAACAAAGCACCATTTAGTTTTAAGTGACACGTAGCAAAACAAGTTTGACAAGCGATTTGGGGAGAATAATATGGTCTTATTTTACTAAGAGAGGTGATAATGCCAGCTGAGGTTCACGTAAAAATGTCACCAAAAAGGTCACTGGCTGGCATCACATCCATCCTTTTTTCTGTTACGTTGGCCACTGATTCAATGAAGTAATTCAGAATGGATTCAACTGATTCACACTTCTGTTTATACTTCTGTCCAGTGTTTATTTTTTGCTCCAAATTTACATGGTTAACCCTGCTACATAAATGCCATTGTTTTTTCCCTGAAATGACTGTGCATTATCCAGCAAATAAAAAATAAAAAATACATGGACATGAAATATTGATTCAAGATAAAATTATGTATAATCTTAAAGCTTAAGCTAAAAAATAAGTTAATTGCAATGCACAAAACAATTAACCTAGCAACAATCTCTTTTTTTCTACAAAATACAAAAAAATCAATTTAAGTGTAATTCAATTCAATTCAATTTAATTCAATTGTACATAAAAGTTTTTACTTTTAGAAGCTTCATATGTTTTATGTAGGGTCCATTCCATCATGAAACAATACATGAGTACCACAATTACAATTTAATTACTAATGATAATAAAAATTGTAGGGGTAATCTGCCTATTATTATACATACCATTATATATAGTATGTAGAGATAACACTTTGTTTAGCCTATGGCTAGAAAATAAACAAAACATGAATTCTAAGTGAAGGGGCTGAAATTAAACCAAAAGATTTCCCCAATTATGGCTGTTTTATAAAAAAGACGTTTCTTTACTCTGTTACCTTCATAATGATAAATTTCAACTTGGTTTTAAATTGTTATAGCATTTTATTGATAAAACTTGTAGGAGGAACAGGCCTTTTATTGGCACAAACCCGGCTGTTTTCTGATTTCATTCATGATATTTTTTTATATCAAGAGTCGAAGTGAACCAAGAGTTCTTCTCAGGCAGAGAGATTAAGAAATATTACTGAGAAAGCCTGTCTGAACTAACTCAGAGTGCACCATGACCCACAGCCATTTTCTAAATTTAATCTCTCCCAAAGAACATCGCAGCGTGAGTCATTATGCAAATAACACAAGCCAGTGACTCCAGGTCACGAAGCAACTGGTCTCATTGGATGCTTTTCTGTTGAGATGCACCGTCAAACCTCAAACAAGAAGGAAGAAACTTAATTTTTCTAAATATTTTCATTTCAAGCAGCCTCCACTGCTTGGAAATACACATTACATCTTCTAGGTGCTTTATCTTTTGAGTCTCAAACTCTAAAGATAAAGCACAGGTTTACAAATGTTCACTCAAAAAAAAAAAAATAAAACTATAAAACAGATACTAATACCCAACAACTAAAGAATTTGCCTAGTAAAATTATAGATTTGTCCTAGTACTAACATTTTGTATAAGCAAAGGAACTATATGTGCTATATTGTAAAATATATTTACATACATATACATAAAACATCACCAAAAGGACTATTAGGAAACAACTGTTCAATTTCTCATTATTGCAATTATCTAATCAACCAATCACATGGCAGATGCTTCAATGCATTTAGGGGTGTGGTCCTCATCAAGACAATCTCCTGAACTCCAAACTAAACGTCCGAATGGGAAAGAAAGGTGATTTAAGCAATTCTGAGCGTGGCATGGTTGTTGGTACCAGACGGGCCAGTCTAAGTATTTCACAATCTGCTCAGTTACTGGGATTTTCACGCACAACCATTTCTAGGGTTTACAAAGAGTGGTGTGAAAAGGGAAAAAACATCCAGTATGCGGCAGTCCTGTGGGCGAAAATGCCTTGATGCTAGAGGTCAGAGGACAATGGGCCGGCTGATTCAAGCTGATAGAAGAGCAACTTTGACTGAAATAACCACTCGTTACAACCGAGGTATGCAGCAAAGCATTTGTGAAGCCACAACACGACACAACCTTGAGGTGGATGGGCTACAACAGCAGAAGACCCCACCGGGTACCACTCATCTCCACTACAAATAGGAAAAAGAGGCTACAATTTGCAAGAGCTCACCAAAATTGGACAGTTGAAGACTGGAAAAATGTTGCCTGGTCTGATGAGTCTCGATTTCTGTGGAGACATTCAGATGGCGTAAACAGAATTTGGCGTAAACAGAATGAGAACATGGATCCATCATGCCTTGTTACCACTGTGCAGGCTGGTGGTGGTGGTGTAATGTTGTAGAGGATGTTTTCTTGGCACACTCTAGGCCTCTTCTTAGTGCCAATTGGGCATCGTTTAAATGCCACGGCCTACCTGAGCATTGTTTTTGACCATGTCCATCCCTTTATGGCCACCATGTACCCATCCTCTGATGGCTACTTCCAGCAGGATAATGCACCATGTCACAAAGCTTGAATCATTTCAAATTGGTTTCTTGAACATGACAATGAGTTCACTGTACTAAAATGACCCCCACAGTCACCAGATCTCAACCCAATAGAGCATCTTTGGGATGTGGTGGAATGGACGCTTTGTGCCCTGGATGTGCATCCCACAAATCTCCATCAACTGCAAGATGCTATCTTATCAATATGGGCCAATATTTCTAAAGAATGCTTTCAGCACTTTGTTGAATCAATGCCACGCAGAATAAAGGCAGTTCTGAAGGCGAAAACGGGTCAAATACAGTATTAGCATTAGTGTCACATGGTCTTTGTGAAATTATTCAAATATGCTGATTTGCTGCTTATGAAACTTTGTTATTATTCATGTTGATGACCTAAAATAGTTTTGCTGCCATTATTAAATTTTTCATGATTCTCTGATGAATAAAGATTGAAAAATACATCTTTTTGATTTTGAACATTATGAATGTCTTTGCTGTCACTTTTGGTCAATTTAATGCATCCATGTGGAATAAAAGCATTGAAATTCTTTCAAACAAAAAAACTTAAAACTTCCAAAACTTCTGACCACAATGTCTCAAACCTTATGAATTTACAGGGTCACAGATATCAACATGAATAAGATTTAAGAAATGCAATGGATTTAGAGAAAATAATGACTTAAATTTAATCAGACAGACATAATTTTTATTTTTGGGTGAACTTTTTTTTTAAGAAGAAAAGACCTGATGATTGAGCTTGAAATAACTATTATATTTCCTTAAAGATAAAAATGTCACCATGCTGATTAAATCATGACAATGCTTTTGAGGAGTCAAACATTGTAAAAGAAGCTCTAAGATACATCAGATTTCCTCCGGGCCACATTGACTTCTGCTGAACATTGACAGATGCTGTCAGTAAAGTAAATGACCTTCTCAGCACTGTAGGAGGCTTAGGAAGAATTCTGCTTATCTGATTTGTCTTTAAGACCACTAATGCCGTCAGATGTCCAACAAGCAGCTTGGATGACTAGGCACTGGAAACTGTGAAACTATGACTAAAGTACCGTATATTCTGCCGGAAAGTGAGAGAGTCTGCAGTAAATAGGAACCATTTAATGCAGAAATGAATAGGAGATGGAAGTATAAGGGGATCAGGCTAATAATCCATGACATTGCTGTTTCTTTATCTCCGAAAAACACTGAAGCATTAGAGGGAGAAAATGATTGAAAAGGGGGAGAAAATGAAACAGAGAATGAAAGAGAGAGAGTTTACAGATTAAGTCTGGTCTTAATTTGTAAAACTGCATTAAGTGTATGTGATGTGGTTGAAGAGGCTTTACCATCATGATGCTTTAACGCACATGAGGTTACATAAACAGCAAAAAAACAACAACAAAAAAACACACCATATAGATGTACAGACTGTGTTTCCAGTAGTAATGCACCAAAATGATTTTTTTTACAGAAACACTAAAACCAAGATGTGCCCCAATTATGCTATTAAAGGTCCCAATTTTGTTTTGGGGGTGGTTCATCTTCTATGTATAAATAAATGCATTTCTTATAATAGGTTTACATGCATCAAAGGTCAAAAAACACATTCTTTGCAGGATCACATCTTCTCTCACAGTGTCTGGAATGGTTAGATCAAGTATCAGGTCTCTTTTTTAAAGCCCCTATTTACAGTATGAGAGATTTCTCTGCACTGATTTGTCAGATGGCCCAGTCTGTTGTGATTGGTCTAGCACATGTTGGAAACATGAATCCATCATGCCTTGTAACCACTGTGCAGGCTGGTGGTGGTGGTGTAATGGTGTGGGGGATGTTTTCTTGGCAAACTTTAGAGCACACTTTAGTGCCAATTGGGCATTGTTTAAATGCCATGGCCTACCTGAGCATTGTTTCTGACCATGTCCATCCCTTTATGGCCACCATGTACCCATCCTTTGATGGCTACTTCCAGCAGGATAATGCATCATGGCACAAAGCTGTCTCACCTTTGACGTCATACAGTACATTGATTTCTGATACTGACCGACCCATTGCTCATGTCTTCCGCTATCCTTATTAGTATTAGCAATTACATCTTTGGGATCTCTTTAAAAACACCATCAGCTTTACTCGTCAATATGAAAAATTTAAATATGCTTGACTGTCTTTTTGGCGATATTAACATATTTTTATTAGAACAATTGATATGCACTGTCTCCAAACTTTACGTTTTACTTTCTCACAAAAAAAATAATTAGTAAGCACCAACTAATGATTCTGATTTTGAACTTATGAAAGCTAATTGGTCAAAAATATATATGCTGACGGTCAATAGCAAAACATACCCTCCAAATACGTCTACATAAAGCCACTCTGTCTCTCACACGCACACCCTGACGCCACGTAATGTACATGTTAATTGTTTAATACATCTAATACATGCTGGATTGTTTAAATGCCAGAACGCAAAAATCCCACATCTGGCATCTTTCGGAACAGCATCCGGCTTAAATTAAGCATTGCTTTAAGGATAATAAAGTCCTTCACAGTTTCTATCCTAAAATACAAGGGATTTTGGCACTAGTGCACTGCACTTAGATCTAACTTAGGTTAGAACAACCTCTCTCTTAAGAGGGAAAAACTACTTCCAAGTGATTCCAGGTTTAACTGTAAATTGAATGTCAGGGATGAAAGCACAAAGTTCCGTAAAAAGATCCATAAAATAAAATGGAATAGCAGGGACATACCAATGAAACGGAAAGTCCTCCGCACCAATGGGTTGAGGTAACAGCAGTCCCCATTCACGATGGTCTTCTCTCGACTGTCAAGATCTTTTGATGTATACTCTATCAAGAACAACACAGTTTCTGTCACCGTGATCTGAAACAGAGCAGAACATCAGAAAACGTTAAAAAAGTCTAATAAACTGAGCTATATAGCTGTTTTTACATGTTTTGAAGAAAATGTGAGTGGTGCTTATTAGTGCAAAACATGCAATATTAAGTCATAGTTGTTTTGGAGGTCTAGGTGGTTGCTAAGGCATTGTTAGACGGTTTTGACCCAAGTAAATTAGCCCACAATAAAGAAAATAACATTTCATTCATCAGTTCTGGAATGGAATACAGAACCCAAGAAGCTAAGTGTGTGGAAAGCTACAGGACACTAAAAAATGCATTAAAATATTCAGTTGCCAATGGAAATGGTAGGAAACAGAACAAAAGATTAAGAGAGAGAGAAAAACGTTTAAAACTGACAACAAGACAGAAACAAGAAATTGATTCTCTGGCTCCATTGTTAAATGTAGCCAGAGAATCACTGGTTCTGCCTCTGAAAATGACTCGTAATAATAATAAATGGGTTGCGTTTTATTGTGCTGATGATCATTATGAGAACAGGCATTATTTCCATCCCATAAATCCAAATAAGAGTTTGTTCTGCCCTTATTTGCATTCATTAGTAGATGATGTGTTGCAATATTGTTGCACACAGAAGCCTTGATGTGACTAGAGGCCTTTTCACAAAGTATACTTCATCTGCAGGATTGAATCATATGGATCCTAAAATCCATTTTTAAAGATGACATGAAAAAAAATTTTTGTTTGTAAGGTTTGTAACAGATTTTAATTATATTATGTGATGTTTTTCTAAATGAAACTAAAAGGGGATGAGCTAAAAATGAGAGGGCTTGGTAAATCAGCAGAAAAGAAAAGTCATTTCAAAGGCAGAACAAGTTATTACATTTTGATGAAAAATTGCACAAATTCTGATGAATCATTTACAATAAGACCAGGAACATGTGTCCATGTCTATTAATAAAGTTAAAATTTAGTTTAAAATATATGCTGCTTTTAACAAAGTTTTCATATTTTTTTCATCAAAATTTTAATATTAAGAGTTAATCTCTTCTAATGGTGTAAGAAGCATCACATAGTCAATGGAGAACATTTAGTAATAATATTATCAACCTAAAAACATTTGTTGCATTCAATTTTATGTACAACCAACTTGTATGTGCAAGTAATTTCAGCTTAAATTACCTTAAACTGACGTTAAAAAATAAATTGAAACTTGTATAACGTATAATAAAAGTTAAAAATTGTTTACCATTTTGCACTGTAAAAAATATATTTTTATATTTTGTAATCACATTTTTTTCTTTTGTCAAAACAACTTAGATAATTTATGTAGGCCTAGTTCTGATAACATAATATTTTTAATTTCTGATGATTAAATCAATCTCCATTATTCTCAAATATTAACTAATTTTTTCCATTTCAATTAACTTAAAATTTTAAAGCAGCCAGGTTACTTAATATTTTAAGTTAAACCAACAATATTTTTTTACAGTGTGAGATTCTAGGTGTTTAAAGAGAACTCGATCTGCAATAAAAGTTAACTAATGAGAAATTTCGTTTTCTTCTGAGACTGTTTATGAGCTCAAGGATCCAAGTTTGACCGAGGTAAAGAGACCAGGATTCGGACTCACATGCAGAGCTTGAGGCTCTTCCTGATCTGTCAGAGTGATTTAAGAGCCTGTCCAGCTCCTTGAGGGTTTGCTTTTGGGGCTTATCCATGCAAGTAGGATCTTCTACTTCCAACAGCAGAGGGACCTAATCTTATATTCTCAAACCACCGCATCAAAATCTGGCTAGAGATTCGCAAGAGCTTGGTGGCCCATTTGCAAGGCTTTACACACATACACAGCAGAATCTAGGTTATGAGCATCCATCCATTTAAGGCAACATCCTTAGACCCTGACATGGCAATTTGTAAGTGAAAAATGATTTTGCTGAAAAGGAAAGCTGAAAAGGAAAGCAATTTATTCGATCGTAATGATAGATTACACTGGCATTGGAATAATGTGCACTGAATATTGATATTATTTCTTGTTGACATTAAAGTTGAAGTATGCTGTTTTCGTACCTCTGGTGTCACCAAATAGAACAGAAAAATAAGGACAAGTTTAGAACAGGTTTCCTTAAACACGCCCCCTGTCGTCCATTGGTCAAACAAATGGATAGCCCCGTCCTGACCTCATACCATTGGTTGCATGGACGCGGGAAGTAGGGCAAACAGTGACATCAAAAAATGATAGCTTATCGATATAAATCTGAGTATTGATTCTGTTCCACAAAATTTTGTACGTCATGTTTTGGGTGTGGGATGAAGAGGGTTAATTTTCTGAAATTATTTAATTAAAAATTATTTAATTTATCTTCAGTGTGTATTAGCCAATCAGGTGTCTTGACGTGAATCACGCGATTACTGTTTTTTAGTAATCGCGTGATTTGCGTCAAGACACTTGATTGCTAATCATAATGTTAGTCTATCAATATCAGCGCTATATCAATATAATTAGTTAGCAATGACTCAAAAGAGAATTTTGGATTTTTTTCAATCCAACCCCCAAAACCCGAGGCCGAGGACTAGCAAGAATTCTTACTAACTCCTCATCCAGACAAGAGGTAACGTTCCAGCCCCTATGCCCAAGCAAGCGTGCGTTTCAAGTGCATAGCTGTCAACATTGAAAATAAGGGAGATTTCAAGGAATCCATCCCCAAAATAAGGGATTTTTTTACACGATTCTTACCCACAAACGTATAAAATAAAGCCCAGATGATCGCAGTTGAGAATGGAGAGATATTTGTTTGGATTGTGTTAATGAACAACTAGTTCATAATCATCACTGCTCACTTCTGTTGTCAGAGCGTCTTTTCAATCCATTTCGATCCAAATCTAGAGGTGTATTGAATAAGAAGAATACACTAATGCTGTGAAAAATGAGAAAAATACACTGGGTCATCACAACCTCTTGATTTTCCTGATTACATTG
Organism: Hybognathus amarus; assembly: GCA_030378365.1. NCBI lineage: Eukaryota > Metazoa > Chordata > Actinopteri > Cypriniformes > Leuciscidae > Hybognathus > Hybognathus amarus. The sequence goes on from JAQIUQ010000150.1 coordinate 166,919, forward strand.
TAAAACAATCTTTAAAACAATCAACCTTTTATATCAAAAACCCTTAAACCACTGAATTCAGAAACATTACTAGGTCCATACACCCGAGTCCATACACATTTATACAACACCCCAGAACTGCAAATGGATGTAGTTAAATATGTTTTTGAAAGCATAATGGAAATTTGTGTTATCAATTTCAATACTAGAAACTGGTTGTTTTCATGCATTATAGAAAATAAACACCAATCCAACAGCATTAAAAGTTAGAGAGATCAAAACACATGCTGCACAATTTGAAATGTAGATATTCTACCAAATCAATCAATTCATCAAGCTGTAAAACCTGATTAGAACCTTTATTTCTAAAAGTGAGTCAAGTGAAATATGAGCATGCTTATATTAACTTGTTAGTTGTAGTTATTAGTCATGTAGTAATTGCCTTCTTCTCCTAAGTGACTTGCAGCAGATCTTTATTACAGGGACAGCCCCCTGGAGCAATGGGTTAAGTGATTTGCTCAAGGGTACATGATGGTAGGGAACGTCTGAATGAGTGTGCATGAGAGTATGTGTTACATTATAAGAGATGTTTACAAGTGCACTTGAGTTAATATGACTGACACATTGCATCTTAAAAGGGATAGTTCACCCAAAAATGAAAATTCTGTCAGTTTTTACTCACCCTTCGTGTTTTTCGAACCCCGAAAGACCTTCGTTTATCTTCAGAACACAAATTAAGATATTTTTGAGGAAATCTGAGAGCTGAATCACTCTTCTATGGGCTTCTAAGGGATTGAAACTTGCCGGCCCTGAAAAGTTATTAAAGACATCCTTAAAATAGTCCAAGTGACTAGTGGCTCAATCTTAAGTTTATCAAGCGATGAGAATACTTTTTGAGCACAAAAACAAAAACAACGACTATATTTCAACTATTAATTTCCTTCTCTGTGGGCCTCTAGTCAGTTAACGTAGTGTGATAGCGTAGAGCTACGTCACACGTAGGCTCACTATTGGCCGACGCTGGTCATGTGTGTGATGCATGTGACGTACAACAACAGAAGCTTACGTTGTTCAGGCCCGTACACACCGGGACGAATATCAGCGTGCGTTATTCGTCAGCGTTTTTCAACGCATTTTTTGTGTTCACAACCAAGCGATTTTCACTGACGATGAGCTGAGTGAACATGCAAATTCATTCCCATGACATTAGATGGCACCAATTTGCTCTGCAATACCACTCCATACTGTTCTCTTTTATCAAGATGTTTGTAGTCGCTGTCGCGTTTGTCATATAGTTCTTTATGGTCTAACACCAACGAGAACAGCAGCTCTACATTCATCTTGCCTTGCATCTTCCTCGTCTTATTTCTTCCTGGCAGTGTAGACGGCGACGCATATATCTTCTTCACCGTTGCATATGTGTGTCTCGGCAAGACCGTTTTGTGTTTGAGCGCCCCCAAGATGTGTTTTACTGTCACTTCAGAAGCTCCAAACACGTGAGCAAAAGCGGCAGTCTCTTTGGTCAGATAGTTTTTGAAACTAAAAAAACTACGCTTTAACGCGTGGCCTTTTACGCGACGGTGTGAACACTCACATTGGCGCCCTATGTTTAGTCACAAGGAGTTAAACGTCGGCAAATAACGTGTGCGAAATTAGTCCCGGTGTGAACAGGCCTTTACACTAGTGAACTCACTCGAGGCCCAGAGAAGGAAATTAATAGTTGAATAAAGTCATTTTTTGGGGGTTTTTTCGGACAAAAAGTATTCTCGTCACTTGATAAACTTAGTATTGAGCCACTGTAGTCACTTGGACTATTTTGACGATGTCTCTGAATAACTTTTCGGGGAAAAGTTTCAATCCCTTAAGAAGCCTATGGAGGAGTGATCCAGCTCTCAATTTTCATCAAAAATATCTTAATTTGTGTTCCGAAGATGAACGAAGGTTTTACGGGGTTGCAACAACATGAGGGTGAGTAAAAACTGACAGATTTTTCATTTTTGGGTGAACTATCCCTTTAATCTTGCCGCGACTACTGGTCTTTCACTGTCAAGTGAATTTGCACAAGTCATCATGAAAATGTTTGGGTAAACCGATTACACTCAAACTTTGTCTATTATAATCTCTGACGAAGAATGAGCTTTGTTATGGTTTAGCATGTTTGTGATCTTCAGTGATCTTCAAATTCCATTCCTTATCAGAAGATTTATCAGTCTTGAATAAGATTTTATGTTGTAATCCGTTTAAAAAAAAGATGTGATGGGCATACTAGTCTGATATCGCACAAATGCATCCAAATCCGGCAGCGAACTTATTATGTTGAGGAATTGTTTTAATCATTTTGCTTTTGCAAGACTTTCCCCCATAACCCTCACCTTAAAGCATCAATGTCATTTTTGCCAATATCAGCTCAAACTGAGCAATATCTCTGTCTGAAACTCATATCTTTACCGCAAGCCTTTAGACTACAAATCACAGTGTGATGGTTTCACTGCGGAGATAGAGTTCATCTCTCTTCACGACAGCTTTAGCTGGGGTCACAGTGTTTCAACGTAGCTGCTGGATTGTAATTTTTTCTGTCTAAAACAACATGAGCCAATATCTGTCTGCACCACTCTGCTCAAAAAGGTGTTTGGGAAAACATAACAACCTAGCTGCAATAGCGACACTTATAACCTGTCAGCACTGTGAATGAAAAATGCATCGAGTCTCCAGAAAGGAATCACATTAGATTTTCTTCTTTCCTTCCCTCTTTTTAACCCTCACCCTTTTTCTGCATTTAAACTATTGAACCTAATCTAGTCTCATGCTGTATACTTTTGGTTATTAGCATCAAGTATAGTCCACATTACATTAGTGTTGGTTAACTCTAAGCAAATCACAAAGTACAGTTCTGCTGAAGGCAAGGCTAAGAATTTAATACTCACCAAGTGCTAAATTTGCAACAAATAAATAAAAACATAATGATAATAAATTAATCAATAACAACAAGCACCTTGGTGAGTAAATAAAACAAGATTCAAATGTAAAATGGAATTATCTAAATAATCCAACTGTCATATGGCAAAAATATAAAATAATATTCAAATAAATACATCAAGTAATATCAGAAACATAGCATGGCAACATTGTAATTGGGTAATTTCCAGAACACACCACCCCAATTCTTTCTATTACTACAACAACAACAACATTTTCATCCCTAGGATATTTACGTTGTGTGCGTAAAAATTCCTGCGGCGCAAATGAGGTGTAGAGCGCGGCGCAGAAGATGCGAATACGCCTCATTCGCGTGTCAAGTTCGCGTCAAGTTAAGCGCGTTACGTGCAGATGATTTAGTAAGTGCCATTTGTGCATTCACACGTTTGATGCGATTTCGCTACCGAGTTGAAAAATCTGAACTTTGGCGTCAATTCGCACCGCGTTAACCAATCAGGAACCTAGCTGCTTGCTCACGTGGTGAAGTATCTGGATGCTTCTATAAATTGTTTTGTAATATGACTAAATGCATGGTGGGATTATAATAAAGCAAATATTTTATCACTTAAAAATTAATTTCTATGTACGAGACATATTGTATTGAATGTTATTCATTACATATCTAGATTATATGAAATAGTATTATGATGTAAAGACAACCAACATACATGTGCATAAGTTCGTGTCTGGACGTGAAAAAAAAAATCACAGGACAGGTTAATAACTTTTGGAAGCTGGCTCTATTTATCATCAAAACAAAAATAAATGACAGCTAGATTAGGTGGATGAGGGCGAGGTCGATGCGTGACAGGCGAAAGTACCGCTGACAGCTGCCGTCATTAAGCGCAGCTTCTAGAACTCGGCAAACGGTTCGGCTTCGAAAGGGTCCGGTGGACACAAATATAAGGCAACGATGATCCCCACGCCGCTGTTCTGCTCTCCAGAATAAATACAGAGCGGTGACTCTCTTGATGAATGCTCGATCAACATAAAAAAATGGCCGCCAACGGATTTCGATTTTGACGCGCGTAAATTTCACTTCAAACTTCTGTTTTTACACGTGTCAGTTTCACTCTTGACACTTGAATTAACACAAAGTGGTCAAGCGTCAAACTGAGACGTGTCAGGCATGAATTTGAACGCGTCATTCGCGTACGGTGTGAACGCACAGTAAGGGCTCAGCCCACAGCTCACCCCTCTCTTTCGAAGAAGCTACCAATATTATGAAGCTGCAGTATAGTAGAGCAATGGCGGCGCCCATAATTTGGTGCGTAAACTTGTGTATAGGTGCTTAGTATTTCTTTACAAATGGACAGCGCCAACTACTGGCCTGACATGAATACACAACGTTTTATCCGTTTTTGTGGGAACAGACATTGTTTTGACAAAGTTGTGCCTGTACAAAAAAAAACTAAGGAAAAACATTCAAATTTTAGTACATCGTTGTCATGTAAACACCCTAAGAAAACAGGTCATGCAAGCAATTAACAAATGAAGCTTCATTCTTGTCGACTAAATATGATCAACTCTAAGAAAAGAGTAAAAAAGGAGAATGTGCATGACATTCTCTTGTATAATTAGCAGAAACAAAGAAAAGAAAAATTGAGAAATAGAACAAAAGAAAAATCATGGGGTCCAATCACATGTAACCCTAAAATAAAACAAAAATGAACCAAATGAGAAAACAGAGAGGTTCACATTTTAAGCACATTCTTTTATCTGTTAAACACATTAGGTGAATGCAGATCCACACTATGAGCTGACAGAGAAGCAAAGGTCCAGCATGGCAGCACTTCAGATTGAGTCACTGCCAGTGATGAAATTATGTGGGCTGGTGAACATTAAATTACAGACAGTGAGATGTGAGAGCTATACTCAGTTTCCTTTTTCCTCATTCAAAAAAACCTGCAGTTTTCTATAAACAAGTGTTATTTAACATTGACACAGTTGAGTGAATAGACAAGCTAATGATGGCATTCAGTATTGGGGCAGAGCCTGGTGTGATCTCTAACATCAAAGGCTTTGATATGAGGAGAGAGGGAGGGGGTTATGATATGCAGGCTTAATTTATGCGTGCATTGATAATGAAATCTCATTATGCTGACTTACCACGATGGAACATGTGCAGTAAACATTGGGATCTGCTGGTTAATTACACAATCCTGCATGCATGAAAATTACTATTCTGTGCAATTCTGAAGAATATCCTTTTAAATTATAAATAAACATACAAATCAGAAGAGCTGAAAAGGCAGATATGACTCACATACATGTCTTATCTTAAAGACATTATTTCTGTACCTCAGAATGTGTTGCCAGAATCATGCTACTGGTGCACATATTACCAAAGTTTTTATTAAAACATTTTCTTATTGATCTAGTAGCTTGAATTAATATCATGCAATCACTTAGAACGCTCCTCAAGCAAAATCAGAATTTAAAAGCACATTTAGTTATTATTAAACCTCTCTTGCATACCTCTAAAATCAAAGCAAGCTGAATCAATTATCCAATCAAAATTTTAAACAAATTGCATTTTATCATAAACCTATTTATCCCATCGCACACAAACCCCTAATCAATATCTAATCATGTTCCATGCAATTATTTACTAATCAAGTAAATATAGTTTGATCCGCCTTCATTTAATTATTCACTTGAAAATCAATAAATGTAAACAAAAAAATTAAAAACACAAATGACAATCAAGATCAAATAATTTAAATCAATATCAATACATTTTAAGGACAACCAATATAAAGAGAGCATGAATTTCTAGTCTGATAGGCTTTCATGTAATTATTATTTAACCAAATTAAAGAATACCAACAAGAAAATCACTAACAAATCATGACCTTATAGACACCCAAATCAATAAGTATTATAACCAATAAATCAGTTCTATGATCCAGAAAGTCCATATGAAACTACTAAACAACTGAATCTGCCTTTATGTATTCATTCATTAATCACATAAAAACACTTATAAATAATAATCAACTTCAACTGATCTTATCAATCAATAACACTAATCACCACAGCTGTCATTTCTAGACATCTCAAGCCTGCTTTTAAGCTATAACTCATTCATTGATAGAGCACTTATCAATGATAATCAATACGAAATGATTTATCAATAGCACTTATCAATCAATGTACTGGCTGGCATTATCTTCAGTGACTCACCAGTAATGTGGGGACCCCAGTGACCACCGCGTACAGCAGGGCGGGCGGGATGGCGCTCGTGTCCTCGGGTCCGAGGTCAGGTTTCGTGTACGCGGTCTCGTAGCAGAAGAATCCCTGCACGTGCACGTTGAACGTGTCTGTGTACTCGAAGTAATATGCCAGCATGACCGTGCCCGCCATGATCACCAGCTGGAAATAAAGCATGGTCGTCAGAGAGTGGGGCAGGAACATTTACCAACAATCCAGTGGAGAACCTCCAAACATCTGAGCTCCCGTTATAGTTCCCGCATCTCGCCGGGGTCTGACGCTCCGAGCGCACGCGAGGTTGGCACACGAAGACGCACTCGCTCGCATGGCACTGCGCTCGAGCCGGAATGAGAGAGCGAGACAGAGGAGAGCGCGATAAAGTGCCACCGCGCGCTCCTCACTCCAAGCAGCTGATGATGAAGAGACACGTCAGGCGCCGTCCCCGCGCCTCATCAGTCATCATCGTCCGCTTAAAAGACAGGCGCTATTCCGTCATTCACTAAATGCCACCTTTGCTCCTTACACTGACGAACAGCAACACAACTGCAAAATATACGAATTCACAGACGTACAATGCAAGAACATAAAGTGATGATTTAAAGTAAAAATTTGACCTATCATAAAATAACGCACTGCTCGTATACAAACGCTAATGTTTAACAAACTGTAAACAAACTGATGATTCACGCGATGACGCGCGCGCGCGTGTGTGTCTTTGGGAAAGTTACTTTTAAAAGTAATGCATTACAATTCTGCGTTACTCACTGAAAAACGAATTGCATTACTTGGTTACTTTTTATGGAAAGTAATGCATTGCGTTTCTTTCTCACCTGGTCTGGGCTTGCATATTTTTGGCAACTGTAACATGGCTCTTTCAAAAGTTAAAAGAATAAGCCTCAGTACAGGCTGAAAATAGATTAACATGGGAACAAGCGAGGTGTCAGTCTATAAATGTGTAAACAAAGAAATGTGTTACTTGAAAAAGTCATCTTAATTACATAGCCTAACTTGCATTACTTGTAATGTGTTACCCACAAAACATATATACAGTTTTGTATGTATATACAACTATTTTGAACTATACAAATAGTTCTGCAGCTTATGTGATCTTTGCTTTTTTTGTTATTTTTTATGCTATAAGCTTGCTTTTATGTTATTCTATATATATATATATATATATATATATATATATATATTAGGCTGTGCAAAAGTTAATTTCAATTAATCGCATCCAAAATAAAAGTCTTACATAATATATTTGTGTGTGCTGTATATAATTTTCATGCATGTATATATTTAAGAATTATTTACGCTAAAATTCTGCATATATATATATATATATATATATGAATATATATATATATATATGAATAACACATTTTCATAAATATATACATGCATGTGTGTGTATTTATATATACAAAATAATTATATACAGCATTTATACAGCATATATATCAGCTTTACATTTCATTTTAGACCCAGAAAATAACTGATTTGGTTGCATTGTGTTCTCTTTTCAAAGTAGGTTATTTTATTGTTGAATGACATGCATAAAGAATGACAAATTTCACAGAACTATTTCACCTTTTTCAGATATTATTACATTTCCCTTTTTAATAAAAGGTATATTATTAAAAAAGAAATGTAATAATAACTGAAAAATGTATCTAAAAAAGATGAAATAATTATAATAAAGTAAATAAATAATAATACACCTTAAATATTAAAACAGCTAAAGTCTCACAAGGATTATTTTTCCCCTTTGCCAAAAACATTAATAAAACTCTTAGTGAATCATCTGCTCTACTGGAAACCCCTCAGATTTCCACATTAACCTTGCAGAGAATCAATTACAGCGCTAGCATATGTTTGACTGTGTGATGTGATAGAGCTGTTAATCTGTTGAAAACTCTAGGCAAACTAATCATGATAATTGGGCTGTTATTTACATTACTGTGACAGTTAGGATGTGTTTCCACTGAGAAGAAACATGGCAGCTGGAGGGGGTGATTAGTAATTTTATCAGTGATTCTATAGAAGAACCATTTTTTGGCTCCTTTCATTGAACAGTTTGTAAAATGACCTTTTTTCTTTCTTAGTGAAGAACATTTTAATAATCCAAAGAACATTTTCTACAAAAAGAACCTTTTGTGTAATAGAAGGTTCCATTGATGATAAAGGTTCTGAACTATGCTAATAAAGAACCTTTTTAAATAAAGAGTGTGATCTTATGATATTGTGCTTTGATTTGACCACATTTGATCATATATTAGTAATTGACTACATTAATATTGTGTAGTTTGTTTCCAAAGATTTTCTTCAGCACTTGAGATCAGAAATGATTGATGATCTTGGGGATCTTGTTACTTACTATATGAGCATGTTCTGTATGAATCACTGAACATGAAAAGCATATTCTTGATTTTTACAGTTCAGAAACACCCTAAGGAACCAACTGACCTAGATTGTTTCCAAACCCACAGACCAATAAATCAGAGTCCTAGTAAAGACATCACTACAGGCTGGCATATAAAAAAGGCAATATTAGAAAGAAATGTAACAAATCAAAGTGATATTCATAAATCCATTAAAAGCAGAAACTGCACATTTCATCATTGCTTTTATAAACAGCTCCTAAAGACCAACGATGGAAAGCAAGTTCAAAGCGACTTGTGCACTTTATTTTCTAAGCTTCATGAGAAATTCATGGACTGTCTTCAAGATCGGAAGGGATTGGCTTTTCTTTTTTCATAATATTTGTGTCAGGCTGAGAAATGTATTGAAATAAATAGCACTCAGTGAGAGGAGCAATAATACAACATCTGTGCAATACATGCAAGCGTATCACCATGACTCAGTTTCATTTCCACTGCAGAATACAGGTAAGGGGTCTATAAATTATGTTACTATTCACCCTCAGAGCTGTCCCAAAACGTACTTTATTTTGCGGAACACACTAGCTGTTAAGCATAATGTCTGTGCTGTTAATTGCAATGAAAGTGAATGGTGACCAAGTGTCGCATGCAGCAGTTGTGTTCTGGATGTAAAAACATTCATTTTCTCTAATGAACTTAAAAACCTAAAAAGACAGACGTACTGTGAGCTACAAGGTTGCTAATCGATAGTATTTGCTTCTGCTAAAAGCTACCAGCCTGCATTATTTCAACTTATTTTGTAAAATAATCATGTTTAATACTAAAAAATCCTGGTGGAAAAACTACATTACCCATGATGCTGTACATAAAATTACACCAATCAGAGAGGCGAAAAAAGCAACATGTTCTAAAACAGCTCTTTAGCTCTGCCACTCCCATTGAGCACTGCAAATTATGTAATTGAGATGATCTCCCTTTCTCAAAATACTAAAATGTTTGTGTGTGTGTGTGTGTGTATTATGGAAGCTTGTTTCCGCCACAGAATGAAAAATAAAAAAGGTAATTGAGACACAATTCAGACTTTTTTTCTCACAATGCAATTGCAATTGTGACTTTCTATCTCGCAATTGTGACTTTATTTCTCGCAATTGCGACTTTATTTCTCACAATTCTAACTTAACATCTTGCAATTGTGAGATAAAAAGTCACAATTATTTATTTATTTATTTTTATTCAGTGGCGGAAACAAGCTATATTATATATATATATATATACACATATACATATGCATATATTTAAGAATTATTTGCACGTAAATACTGTGTATATATATATATATATATATATATAAATCTATATTATATATAAATGTACATTTATTATATAAATAACCATTAACATATATATATATATATATATACTGTGTGTATGTATGTGTATATATATATATATATATATATATATATATATATATATATATATATATATATGTGTGTGTGTATTTGTATATACAAAATAATTATACACAGCACACACAAATATATTATGTAAACACAAACTTTTATTTTGGATACGAATTAATCGCAATTAATCTTTGCACATCCCTACTTAAAATATATTGATTTTATACACATTGATCAATGTTACACCGTTAACCACCAATGTTCGTATTTTTATAATTCTCCATTTTGAATTTGATTATGCTGTTTGCAATGCTTCATGAGACAGTAGTTCTTTTCCACGCTAAAACCGTTAAGTATACAATCTTGTACCTTTGTCTTTGTTTCCGATTTTCGAAAAACTTTTTAGCTTCAAATCAAAGTTTGTAGTGTTGTGATTCACCTCATAGCTCATTGGCTTGGTTCATGGCTTGCAACTCTTTAACAAATACTTTTTAAAAAAATCCCATTTGTAGAAAAATGACTAAATAAATAAAAAACACTTCCAGAACCAGTGCCGCTGAAAAAGCGGATGAGAGGATCACCCTTTATGATTCATAATGTAAGTCTTAGGAAGTCATTCAGTAAGGAACATGATGAAATTTAAGTCTCATAATCTTCTCCGCTGCCACAGGCCACCTTTCATTTTCACTGTATGAAAAAGAGCAAAGTCCTGGTGGTCCACTAAAGAAAGAAAGTCATATGGGTGAGAAAATGATGAGGGAATTTTCATTTTTGGCTGAATCTCTATAAAAAACATCAGAAATCTGTGCTGGTGGGCTGCAGTGTCATCTTCAATATGAGAGTGGCTCATATACAGTACTATTGGATTCTTCTATTCGTATTATTTTGGATTCGATATTATTTTGTGAAGCGACCTTGGGTTCTAGAAAGGCGCTATAAAAATAAACATTATTATTATTATTATTCTATAAAGGGATTCTTGTAAACAGCCAGCAAGAGCAGTTGGTGTTTGAAGACCACCTTCACCAAAATGAAATAGTTCAACTACAAGACTGAATGTTTGATTAACACCATTAGAATAGTCTTCCTGAAACATCAAATGTCTAAAATGGTCCCAGTTAGGGACAAAACACAATGACACTCCACACAGATAAAGAAAGAAGGTCAATTAGTTGCATATAGATGTCTGAACATCAAGACAGAGAAGACTGATTAATTTTGAATAATAAAATAATTATTGTAAAGTAGAGCAAACACATCACTACACCTCAAGGTCACTATGATTTTAATTAATAATACATGTTAGGTATGCATGTATGTATAAAAGATAAATACAGAATTAATTGTCAAAATGATAAAATGGCCAGAAACACCCATATTTGCATTGAATGTTACCCAAGCCATATTTAGGGACCAAAAAACAAAGAAATGATTTGGAATTGGTTCTTACTCCACCTAGCAACTACCTAAAACACCATAGCAACCATATAGCAATACCCTGGAAACACCATGACAACCACTCACAAGACCCTACTTTTGGACATACTCCTATATTTTAATTGTAGAAGTGACCGAAGCCATAACAATATGAACAAGAATACCAAAGAAATGAAGAACATCTTAGCAATCACCAAGAAAAAACATAGCAATGCCTTGGCAACCACCCCTTAGTTCTGGAAATGGTCATATTTTCTTCAGTAAAAAAAGGAATTTCCAGGGACCAGAATACCAAAGAGACACAAGTGATAGGCTACCTAGCAACCACCTAGAACACCTTAGCAACCATATAGCACTACCCTGGAAACCCCATAGCAACACCATGGCAACCACTCACAAGACCCTACTTTTGGACGTATACTTTATCCTATATCCATATTTGAATTTTAGAAGTGACCAAAGCATATGCTATACGCCATAACACATAACAGTATGAACCAGAATACCAAAGAAATGAAGAACACCTCAGCAATCACCAAGAAACCACATAGCAATGCCCTGGCAACCACCCCCTTAGTTCTGGATACAGTCATATTTTATTCAGTAAAAAAAGCCTTTCCAGGGACCAGAATACCAAAGAGACACAAGTGACAGGCTACCTAGCAACCACCTAGAACACCTTGACAGCAACACCCCGGCAACCACCCACAACACTCTTGTTTATCGACATGCTCGGATTTTCCTCAGTATATAAATAGATACATTTTTAAGAGTCTAGGCTAAAAAACAAGTCTTCAGCTTGTTAAAAATCTGACCTGTTCTCTTGCATGTCCTGCTGGATGAGTCTTCTGTTCATAACAGTGAGCATCAGTGAAGATATGAGAAGGTCTGTTTTTTTTAAGCCTCCAGAAGGACATAACTCAGCATCATAGCCATATAATAGCCTAATTTAGGCAAATATAAAGCATAAAAACCCTTTCTCTCCCTCTAATACAGTAGTTTGCCGCTGCTTGGTTAGTGGCTGTTCTATCACTTATTCATACAACTCATGATTCTTTTAAATGTCTCTGTGGCTTTAAGACAGATGCTTTACGGAGCACTTTAATCATCCACTTTTCCATATAAAGGTGTGGGTGTAATGAAGCATTAAACTCAATATTAATGCAGATCATTCAAGAAATAAGGAGGAGAGGACACAGAAGCAGGGCTTTTCTAAAGTACCTCTCTCTCTCTCTCTCTCTCAGATATATCTCATATATATATTTGGCCAGCATTTATTAACTTTAAAGCATTTACTTGCTTTTATGAATGTCACAGGTAATAACACAGCCAAGTCTCATTACCTGAAAGGGAGAACATGCTGGGAGAAATTTGAAATCATAGAAATGTGCCTCCTCTTTTGTTAAGTAAAGAGGTTTTATGAGGCCACAACCTTTTTGAATATGACACGGAGATATTTTATAGAGAGGACATTAAATGTGGGCTTTGAATTAATAGAACATTTGTTATGCTAACAGATTATTTAGCATATATTTTATGTGTGTTTAAGTTACCATGAAAACTGAATCGACTATTATTTTTGCTTAGGAATTTTTGCTTCTTTGACGGCGTTTACTGGCGTGAGGGCGGGGCAACCTGTCACTCACATGATGTCGACCAATAGCAAACCATCCAATCAATTCCCAATGGACAAAAT